>SJOL01007640.1:896794-921313 GCA_004794785.1 Opisthorchis felineus
CAGGATAATATTGTGAGATATCCACCATAAGTGTTACAGGACTGGGCTATGTTGTCCTAGTGAGAAGGAGCCTAATGGGCTGGACGTTTTGGCAGCCTACTAAAATACTGATTTTGGAACGGGAAGTGCTGTAATTCTCGTAACTTATGAAGATCATTCGTCTTTATACCTATCCATCACAGTGTTAGTAATTGTCTCTGGTTGAAAACACTAGGCAATGCTTTGCCTGTTTATTCAGTAGCTCATACTTGCAGTGTATGTATGAGGTGTTTGTTTTGCCACTCATTGTCGGTTTTCAGCCTTGAGGCCAATGCAAACCTGTAAAAGTCCGTCGTGAATATGCAAGTGGTATATCACAAGGTAGCATGTTAATTTGCATGTGGTTGTCATCCAAATCTACCCCGATTAGTCTTTCGTGGGGTCTCGAACACGTGACAAATGACCAGAGCAAAGTGAACTGCCTTGTGGCATTATGCTTTAAACATACACAAAGGTGCAAAGCATATGTTTGAAGCCTATTCCCACTAAACTGATGGGACACTCTTCAAACCCATCTTAAGTTAGCCTACTCAGTACTGTTATGCTAATGTACAATGAATAACAGAGGGCTTTTTAAGGCTTAGATGTCTGTTTTCTTATAACTGTTATTTTTAACCATAATAAAAGTAAATCGAAAGCGGTTTGCAACAAGGTCAACGGGTTAGCCAGAAAGACTCAAATAATTAAACTGCAACTAACCGGTGACCAACATGAGATTAGGTTGTTTTTCTTCACGCACAGTGATAATTACAGCCTGCCAATTCCAACAACACTCAATTTCGGTGCTCAAAATTACCGGTTTTCCCAGGTGTTTAATTTACTTCTAGACTTGGGTTCATATCCGAGGCACAAATCTTGTTACACTTTAGCGGGATTTGCCTTCTGAAGGTGTCTAAAACTGCCTTACGGGTCTAAATTATGCACCAAAGTACATTTATGTTGCTCAGCACTCACGATGGTGGAAACACATTAGCATGGTTATCCCGGAAAATAACACTCAGATTGTGTACCGTACATCTTCACTGAAGGGCTGTTGCAACTGGTGTTATGTTATGGTACATTGTGGTATATTTTGTTTACTTGGCGAGACCGAACTGGGTAGTTTGCCTACTCCAGTCAATCATACCAACTGCTGTCTCCGTCCGCCTTTATTTTTAACGGCGTGTGCGTGCGTGGTTGATCAGATTTGGGGAAGATACAACCACATGGTGCTGTCACAAGATCTTTGGACGTAAAAGTCTTCGTTATCTGGTATTGACAGAGTAAATGTGGCCTAAAAATCGGCTGATTCGTCCTTGCAGCTCACAATGCAAGTGTTCAGCTAACATTTCGTAGGTGCAGTGTGGGTAAGTTGTGAGTTCATCTTCAGACAATCGTTATGTTTGCAAGAATCGACGGTGACGCACAAGTGATCGTAATTTGCAGGTATACACCTTCCAGCGTAACCAAGTTGTAGCACGATAGATCAGGCATAGACTGGTTAAAGTGCCGTCTGAACATGTAACCGGCTTCCGACGAGCCTATCTGTACTGTCAACGATGAACGGAGCAAATTCGCTTGCTATCACGTTTAACAGCCATGAGATTCTTCGACTTTTCCTTAGAAGTTCGATGGCTGTTCTATTTGCCCTATACAACATAAGATTAGTTCACATGAATCTATGAGGGAAATGACTAGATAAAACGGAACCATCCCAGATAAAAGCTGGAAACGAATCATATTCCGGGTATGTGATTGATTTTGTCCCTGACGTTACTTATGTTGCAGTAAACGGATTATATCAAGGGCATTGTGGAGTGTCGGAAGTCAAGAAGTCCAACTGTGGGTTTTCACATTACGAAAAATTCAAAGAGGATCTAAAGCAGCTGATTTTGTAGTGTCATTTGCAATCGCAAACCTCAAGATTTTGACCATCCATGAAGTATCCACAATGAATGTGAATACCGGATGGATCGATTTTGCTTCAAAAACAAACTTCATTAATCCTGCAGACGGTCTTCTTTATCTGATTACAACTTCTTTTCACCTGGTAGAGCCCGTGTCCTAAAGTTGGTCGTCCTTTTACTCTGCAGTGCTTTTTGGCTTCAAGAATTTCCAAAATTCTAGCTGTATACTTGTACGTTAGCCGTTGAAGAATTCCACAGTTGACCACAAGCTAGTACGACCTATATGACTTCAGTAAAAAATTTTCTGTACAACAGGCATGACTTCCCGCCGTCAACTGAAACAATTTCTGATACTTCCTCTGAGGTTTCGATGGGAGTCTATCCAATCACTATCTTCCACAATCCATGCGGTTTTCGTTAGCGTAGATTATGTGAAAAAAGCTGATGAGATCACTGATAGATGGTATATTCGTACCTCTGACAAGAGTGAATTGCTTGGTAGTAGACATCAAACCACTTTCATATGCTGGTGATTCAAGTTGGTTGTGATTAACAAAAAGCTTCCATGTAATGCTGCTCCCAAGATGTGAAACAATCCTCAGAATTATCCAGTTCAATAGAGAGCTGTAGGTTGTTATTTTTATTTGAATTACGTATAAAAGCAATTTGAGTAAGTAAGGCTGTAGATACGCTTGAAAAGATCATGAAACGTTAATTTTTTCACAGTGCTTACTCTAGATTTGATGTACTAAATTGTTTTGGAGTCTTATTTGCGGTTTTTACTCTGAAAGTCTAGTGAACCCATGATGAAAGACAGGGAAGCGCTGTGCGGCAGAGCGCACATCGTGAAACTTTGGGAAGTGTTAAGTCCATGGAACTTCATAATTGGTACTTGAAGGCCAGAAACCAACCACGACAGGCTGACCTGCTAAAGCAATTGGTTCACCCATTAAAGGGACAAGTAGATCTGTCATTCGAGACAAGTGATTGAAATATGGGTGCCCAAGAGAACATGAGAAGCTTTGAGGTATGATGCGTGGTGTTGCTACAAGACACCCACGTCATTTGGAAGAGACTCAATGTCCAGTGCCTCTATTCCTACCAATGAGATAAAAACGTTAATCTCCATATCTACGGCCCTTAGATTGCTTTGAAGATGGTTAGTTAGCTTAGTGTGTGAAAGTGGCATATCCAGTACAGTGAGCATATTCAGTAACATTCTGGTTCGTGTTTACCAGGTCATAACCGATTCCATCCGCACCCTTTTGGTGTGCTTCAATAACAGTGGAGTGATCCATGCATCTGTTTATTTGAAATCTTATGGCATCTCTCCACTAATGTCTGAGGGTCCCTTATTTTGGGATCGGTAAAGGAGGTCAACAGTAAAACGAAATAAGGAAAACAATAGAATTTGACTCTGTCTTTGAGTCCAGAGAATCAGCGATCACCTAAAAATCAAATCAGTGAACTTTCAATCAGTCGTACTAACCTAAAGTGTATGTGTCTCTTGCATATCTTGTATACCTTCAAAATGTATCCAAGTGAGTTTCGTCAAAATTTCGCCGCTTATACATCAGTTGCCAGCAAAAACCTCAGAAGAATTATTGATAACTGCTTCAGCTAAGGACGAACATTCTTTTCGGTCAGAATCAGAATGTCTTCTGGCACAATTTAGCTCTAACCGTCTTAGCAGTAACGTTCAAAAGCACTCGTTAACCGGTACGTTTTATCTTACACGTCTGCGTATGACGTAAACTTCCTGGCAAAAGCTTACAACGTCCGAGGCTGCTGAACTGCCCTTTCGATAGGCCACAAGGTTCCAGTTTCCGAAGACCTTCATGAGCACATCATAAATGATCGGTCCTTGATCAGCCTTTCTGATGCACATCGAAGCGTTAAGCAGTAAATGAGTATTCAGCGTACTCGGTGAAAAAAAGCGGGTTAAGGAAAGTGATTTTTGTGGTTAGTTGGAATTCTTTCACAACAGCCAAAGAGGGTTCCCATAGTAAATAGAGTACGTAAAGAGTGCCTGTTTTATCCGTTTGTGTCCGGTTTTTTCTTTGGTCACCAAAAATTACAAATTTTGAGATGATCAATTACAGTGGACTGGCGGTTTGCTTAGACCGTGGGCAATGCCCTTTCACCAAACGACCACTAATCATTAGTTCGGTCGGCTCCTGACAAGATGTTAAAATTCTCTTTCTTATTGGAATAAGAACTTCAATTTCGAACTGAAAGTTGGTGCTGCAAGTTCGCATCGATTAGTATCGTGTAAACTAATTGACCGTAGGTTTCAGTTTTTGGTTCGTCCATCGAATTAGGCTATTGGATTGCACACTTTCTCCTGCAGTCAAGGAGGTATCGTCTGTGCTTGGTTGAGTGGGCATTTCTTCCTCTTTTCTTTGCGTTTAGGTAATGTTTAGAAAGTAGATAAAATTCATGTAGTATGTTTTTTGGCATGACTTTAGTGGTCCGTTTAGAACCCATGTTGCATTGTGCCCACATTCTCTTGCAGTCGCACTGAGTGATGAAACCAAAACGCAACACAAATTTTAAATAAACTGAACAAGTTAAGCGGATGCCAACAGGCGACTGACCAGTCACAGTATAAATGCAAGTCACTCTAAAAATTATGCAGGCATAAGCAGAAAAGCACGAAATATCCACTCAACGACAAGCTGAAAATGCTTCCTTGTCTAGGAGGAAAACCCCTTCAACCCGCCGGCCAGTTTTGGCGAACAAGCCAACAGTCAGGCAGCGCAAACTAACTGTCCAAATTCCGCAGAATTGTCAACCGTAACCAGCATTTTTATCCGGATATCTTATATACCTTGGAGTTGACAGCCGAGTTTTTCTAAATATTTCTAAATTTGACCCTGATTGTAAGATTTGTGGTGTGATTTTCAGCATGTCAGTCACACATATTGATTTAGCCCCTTAAGCTGTAAATAAAGTGATTTTTGGGGTTTTCGATCTTTCAATATCTTAAAACAAAAGCTCCGGTTTTTACACCTACATTGGGGTTGTTTGATAAAGTGTAGCACAAAACAACGTTTCTACAGCTAAACAGGATGATAGAGGACCTTACTGCGTTTTTGGGGGTGTTTTGTATGCTTCGGCATTTAAGTGAATGAAGGAAAAACGGTTCCACTACAGATTATTACTTCATGGATAGCCTCTTTGGCTCAAACTGTCCAGTGCCGTTTCTTTGACTTCATCTCATGAGAGATTTGTGTGGCTTCTGTCCCGAACAATCCCAGGTACAGTCATTTTTGTGCCACTCAAATTTGCAGGCATCTGGATTTCTGGTACTTACCTTTTAGCCTTGGGTTTCTCGGTGTGGCTTCATCTTTCTCCTTTTGTTTGGGGAATTCTCTTCTTTTTGGGTATATCCGTTGATTACAACTGGTCACTGTGTGCAGTTCAGGAAAGTTCAAAGGACTAGTGATACTGGTGCTGGTGCGAGTGACAACAACGAGGGCGACGCCAATGACAGGAATAAGAGGTAGATGCAAGTTTGTGTAACCTGTGTTAGGATGCTGTCCTCATTCGCCAATTATCTTACTTCAGGATTTCTCAAGTCCAGTGCGATAATTTCAGTTAGTTTGAAATAATTCAGTTTTTTACTGCTTCTGGTTTTAAACAATAAACTGGGGTGACACTTCTAGAAAGAACTTTTAAACGCACATTGGTGTTTTTCTTATAGAGGAATCACTTTCATTGACAGGACATTATACTATACCTAGCCAGCTGCCGTTTGGTTCATAACCACTCTAAATAGAAAGTACCTTTAATAAGAGTCAAAACCTCCTTCTTCTTGATGTACCTGGTCTTTCTATAGCTTCCACGTTAAATTAGACACATTAAAACGGTGGTCTAAACGCAGAATGCATATGGAATGAAGCCAACCACCGTAACACATTTCCGCTATGGATGGTAACCAGTCGGACGTGTACCGAATGTTTCTTAAAGGTAACCGTGCTTCAGACTCACTTCTGAATATTTTGGCACATTTCTCACATATCTGTAACATGGCTGCATCAACAACGACCAGTAAATGGATCCACTGCACGGCTCAAGAGCCGTTACTCCGTGGACGCAACTTTCTACGACAAATATGGTCACGCTTGCCAGCGATTTTGGCATCTGATCGAACTTCTTTGTAGTTGGTATTGAATTTCCACGGGTATGCCTTTAGATTGGAGCTACCTCATCAGCAGGATGGTGCTGCTGCTTCAATTTGGAAAGCAGAAGTCCGACATTGCGAGGCCGGCAGTTTCAGTTTCGCTGCATGGTTTCAACTGGCAAGGCAGGCGACAGCACTGCGGAACTACCACTCTAGTTATTGAAAAAATCCATTTTAACCGAACTCCTTTCTCCTGCTGTCTAAGAATATTTAAATATTTTTTTCAACAACGTCTCTGTTCCTAGCTATGCGTTTAATGTGACCTCATCAAACTCTTCTGTCTCGCTACAAATTTTACTTTAGTGAAACACACCATGCAATATCAACGCAGCGATCAATCACTATGTTTTTGTGTCTTACTGAGATAGTAGATGTTCATTCAATTTTGCAGTCCCACTACAAAACGATTTTGTCATTCCAAAAGGCCCCTCTTCAGTCAAAGGCATGAAAATTTTGTCAAACCCATTCATTTGTTGAAGGCAACATGTTTCAATCCAACTCCATTTCAACTGAAACCCCCCAACTACGTGAGAGTACAAGCGTTTTATGGGTGTACAACAAAGGAGCTGAAAACGAGTGACGTTTTTTCCGCTACTACATCACAGTACATACAGAATACATATACATCATATATGTAAATATTTGTAGATTGCAGAGAACCGCTCGTGAAGACAAAAGTTTATACATAGTGCTCGGAATAATGTATGCTACTATGTTTGCTTGTCTGTACTCTGCAGAACATTGCACACGGAAGTTTATAATCTTTACCTGTGTTTGGTCCGCAGACTCGATGTGATGATTAAACAGCTCATGACGGTCCGTTTTGCCGCCACTGTAAACGCACAGCACTAAGCTAATTTTCTCTACACAACTTGACTTAATTCAGCTAGGATTTGGAAAATTAAGATGGAGTTACCAGAAGAGTCAGCTGAATCCCAGCCGGATTTCTCGTTTATGATATTCCCCAACTAAATTTCCTGCGTAAAGACCACCTCATGTTTCAGTTGAAGCGGTATTTTACTGACGTAACAGTACTTACAGGGTGACGTTTGTGTCGCACACTGTTAAAAACCATTAAAAATAGAGATCTAGGTGATGTTGAGTTGGGTCTTTCATCACCGCCACCCTTACTTGTCAGTGTGTGTGCAACTCCACCTACCTACACAGAGCAGACTGAAGGAACCTCACGAACTACACCTACCTGACGAGCCCCAAGAAGGGTAAAACCGGTAATAGGCCCTCAGAGCGTTTTCAACTACCTCGTACTCAATGTTTTGCCATTTGGGACTTTAGGTCCTAAAATTCAAAGACGTAACAGATATGAAACAAAAAACCAAAAAACCACCGGATGTCCTTCAAAAGAATCCAGTATCGCGCTGGTGATACACTATGTCTTGATCTTCTGATCTGAAGATTTCTAGTAAATAATCCTCCTTTCTACGGGTGATTAGTGTGGGAAAATTTCCCAAATTCCGTAGCTGGTCCACAGTTGGCCTCCAGTGCAGGCCGTTCTAATGTGCATGTGAGGTCAAGGATGAACAAACAGCTGTTTAATTCGAGATTGACTGTGCTCCCGAACCACGTCTATTCCCAATGCCTTCAGTGGAACAAAACCAGTAGTGAACTGCGCTCCATAAATGACACTTATAGCCACAATCAACGGCATCTCGCTCAGCCTCTTCGCGATGGGACCTTGAAGCAGCCTGTGTGCTACGCATTCTGCTAAAAATACCAATACGGTGTCGCTTTTGAGGGAACCTATCGTGTATTTAGTTACGACAATTCTGGTGTGCAAGTGAGATCCAAACCACTATAAAAGCAGTCTCCACGGAATGTAAGCATAACTTCCAAAAAAAGGAGGTGATCAAGCTTTCATGCTGAATTTCGCTGTATCAGCCTAAGTCAACTATAGTATGTAATGAGATTTAGGAATCAATCTATGCTGAAAAAGCCGAGAAGCGTTGTATAGCTTATTTATCCTTATCGCGAATCATCAGCAGTGCACACCCCACGAAACTTCAGAAAGTTTTGAACCCGCCACCTCCCAGTTATTAGTTTGAACACTTAACCATTCGGTTACGAACGGTTGATCGGCGTTGGTATTAAAGAGCACCTATTCGTTGGGGGAAAACATTTTAACGCATATTGATTCAGCATACATAATGAGTGCAATAAAGTAGTCACAAGCCCATCTTGAATGAAAGCGAATATCCACTGTTATTCCTTCAAACCGTAAAAGGAGAGGTCGTGTGAACTCTTAAATCCTGTCCGCTTACATCAACACATCGTCTCTCCTAGGTGAGATATCATGGCAAACAAACAAATATGTACGATAAATCACGAGACAACCTGACTAAGTACGACTATTGTTTTTCTGTCCGACGAATCTTTAATATGAACCGGGTACGCACACTACGATACCAGAGTTTCATCTTCGATGCAACAGCATACCCATCGATCGACCGTAACGAAAATTCCTAAACTATTGCCTGCTTCAGAACTGAAGGTGGTGACGCTCAAAATCAATACTCGTCATCTGTCTAGATGTGGCATAAAATACCCCAAACTACTAGCTTGACAGAGCAGCTCGTTCACGTGATCTGGGATGCAGCGCACTTTGGCGCTATACACAAACCCTCCAACTCACTAGGGAGACACAAACTCAGCCATTTATATCCGAGAACGCAGCTTCCAGAAGCAACTAATGGAACTAAAAGTCAACTGCTATGAATTTATGGTTGTATATTTCCAATTTGCGTGCCATTTGCCGTTTAAAGCTGTTCGTAATAACTCAGTATTCCATAATTGTTAGGACCGAGCACGTGCACACTCCATCAGGGTGAACGAATTCAGCCCAAATGCAACGATTTATCTGTGACATACTAGGCTCTCGGAAATATCATGATATGGATGAATGGCCTACTGTGTGCAAAGTTATGATAAATACCGGATGATCACTCCAGATCGCTGTACAATCACAAACTTTGTGAAAAAGTGTGAACTTCCGACCAACAGTTGGACTTACCACGATCAAACGGATCGGTGTAGAACAAACTCATGCATATGATTAAATATGCGATCGACTTAGACAACCTAACCAATCAGATGCGCGACGCAGTTCAAGCCGTTCACCACTTCAGAGCACGGGCGGCTGCCGATCTATTAAATCTGCCTCACAAGGATGTGTGCAATCAGTGGTAGCCTAACATGGACAACTCCCGTGCAAGAGAAGACAGAGGTGATACGTTGGAATCCGTAATCAGGTGTGGAAAGGATAAACTAATGTACTTGTCAAATCTTACGGCTGAACTCTAAATGGGACCAAAAATACAGGAATAAATACGTTGTTATTTCTAATGCACGATGTATGCTGTTGATGATCTGGTATCTGGTGGGCCCAGTACACATAGTCAGGTCAGAAAGTGAAGGCCGATGCGCCGGTCGTATGACGCTGTGAATCTCACCATCAACACCAACGTTAAGAACAGGCTTAAGTATGGATCTGCGTTTAGTTCTAATGAAAGGTAGGACGCAGAACTGTTCAGTAGAATTTGCACGGAGTGAGAGAACAACAGATTAGCGTAGCGATGCCATTCAGCCCCAGAAGGGCTGTTAGTGCATAGGCTGAGTATCTTCTAGAAAGTGTTATCCAATGGAAAACGTATTTAATCATAAATGAAACAGCTTCTAGTGTGCGATTTTTCTGAAGTTCTTTTGCTTCAGTGTACAGAAAAAAACTATATTTGAGGATCTGTGTTCGTGGTTAGTACTAATCTGGAGCAGCCAGCACAGTTTCGCGTAAAGTGAACGACGTGGTAGAAAGCTGAGGAGTGCTGTGACCTTTCCAGGGTAGCCAGTTAATCTAAGTTAAACAATCATGGCGGAATCCTATAGTGTTTGCTCACTAACCGAGAAGTCAAATTTCCTCTGAAGTTCGTGAAGTGATTTTCAAAAAGGATGAAACAGGCGCACAGCTTTCCTCTACTTTTCAACACTCCCTGAGTTGGTTTATGAGAGGAAATCACGATTGAAATTTTTTGGATCTCTCCGTTGTATGCGAACTTCGGACAATCTGGGGTTGGGAATCATGGTCAATTTTATTACAAACAGAAAGCAAGGGAGGACAAACAACGGAGCAGGAAGTCGGGTTCTCAAATAACCATACTGGAGAACAACCTTTTCAACAATGATGAACCTGCTTCAGTCTCTTATCCCTAAGTAGCTTTAATGCCTGTAGTGTGATAACGGTCAATTCATACCGGTTTTGCACTTGTCGGAAAAGTTCTACGGCATTTTCGTTACAGCAGCTCAAGTTTGCAGATAAATGTGATTGGTTTTTACTGAGCAAACCACCTGAAAATAGCTCCCAAAAAATGCCATTACATATATAGAATCAAGTGTACAGAACATTTGGAATTAGCAAATCTGTCGGTTTACTATGCAATCTACGGAAAGCACTGGGATGATCTACTTAAAAAAACCTAATACTTTGTATCGTCGAGATCAGTATCACGCTCCTCTCAGATGTTTGTCCAGTTCGCACTTAAATTTGGTGTCGTTTTCTGTTCCAGTGCGACGAAAATTAGTCAGGCCCGGAATTTGGTGGCCCTAAAGAACAGTTTGAAGGCCTTTGGCAGCCCACTGACGGCCACTCTGCTTACGAAACGTAAAAGGTTGCTCTAACGTCAGTCACTGTCTTAGAGGTAAGTCATCGCGCTTCTGTTACCACACAGGTGTGAGGCAATTTAATTAGTTTTAGAATTCCGGCAACTATTCAAATGTTCACTTGATTTGTTTGCTCTAGTTAAGATTTGAGCACTGCATATGAATGTGTTTCTGACTCACCAACCTTTTGTTACATCTGTCGCATGTATTCGTGTGCTCCATTCGGGAATTGTCAGCACAGGTTCATTGAATAGGTAGTTCGGATTCGAGAGCGATTTCTGTTACCCCAGCTGCTTTGAACACCAAATCTAATGCGGAATTCAAAAATAGACAATGGTTCTGAGACTAGTTTTTATTTCTGAAACCAACATTTGTAGAAATGATGGCACCTTATCCGTGGGTTGAATAGCACAAACGTTGCGTGGTCCTGAATTTTAAGGTTGAAGAGGGTATCACATACCCTAGGAAATGCAGGTGGAAATAGGGTAACATAAGCCGNCACACACACACACACACGTGTTATGCATCACAATAAGGAGACGCCTTTATGCAGCATATTCAGTGGATGAGTATCATAGTCGACAGATTTAGCTGGGATTCAGTTGAGTCTCACGTTGAAAACAAATTTGCGAAAATGTGTGTATTTCGTGAACACGGCGGAAGTTAAATTAACTGAAGACCGCTTGTGTAAAAATAGCCGAATGCCTAAGTTCGAAAAGTTATTTTTCACTAGACTGGATTCTAGTAATATAATCCAAAAGTGAGCAAATACTGGTTATTGCAGAGTGGTAAATTTATCGAAGGGACTCCCAACGGCAGAAGAGCGTTACATGTTAGGGAAGAGGTTGTAGTTTGTAGTGAGTGGACGAGCTATAAAACTAGAAGATATAATTCCTGAAGTATAGCCCGCTTTTCAAAAGCATTATTTAGTGGAATCGGAGAAAACACGCGTTGTTCGTATTCCTAAAATTCTAACACTCAGGGAATTCAAATAATAATAATAATAATAATAATGACCATTAAATACCTTAAAAAAGTTGGAACATATCGCAGTCACAAAGGACAGTAAGTGTAGAGCCACCGCCGTTATCCAAAAGACCAAAAAATCTACTGATGGGCATTATGGACAAATTAACTACCAGATGATTACCTCAATGATGAATATGAGTACGTTCAAAGTTGAGAAGCAGTTAAACTTTGCGACAAATCATATTGGATAAAGCAAGCAATATTGGTTGTAGTTATTAGTGCAATACGACCCCTACTATACGAGTTACCCTAAATTCAAACTGAAGGTGTCTTAATGAGACACACAATGAGTAGAAACACTTCACAGTAAAATAGTCTACCCAGGTTCTTGGCAGGCGACCCAAAACTGACAGTCGTTAATCATCCACAGGCCTTTGGACTTCACTTTTTTTCTATAAATAAGTAGTTATGGCCTCTTCAGAGCTGGACGAAGTTTTCGCTAGTTTTGATGTCAACTAGATGTATGCATATATTCCTAAATGGCCGCTCCAAGCGTCGATGCAATTCTCTGTAAATGGAATGGTCGAAGACATTCAAATATGCTTGAGCCTCGGTCGCTTTGTTTTTCAGTCGGTTGTGTATTCCAGGAAAATATGTATATCTAGGACTTTAAGCAGAAAAATTTAGCCGGAGAGAGAGTATCTGACGTTTCATAGAGGACAGCTCCATGATAAGGCATGATAAAGTTAGGGATTTCTACCGATAGCTTATTAAGTTCAGCGTAGAGCTGGATACACTAGTACACTGCCTTCCTAGGCTGCATGACACACAAGACGGGAGGAAAGATTTAGAACTACTGTTTAGTGGAAACCAACAGACACGACTGCCATCTAAGACTGCTCATCGTCCCCTCCAAAGATAGTATACTCTAGTATATTTCCACTAACCTCTAATCGAGCAGGAGCAATGCACACAAAAGGGTGAACCGAAGGGCGGCACAACTTAAGGCAAAACAATGGATTTAATTAGGCCTCAGTTAAGTTGATTGTTGTTTCCATCATCAGGACACACCAAAGAGTGGTTCGGAACAGTAGTCAACACACACTAAACAACGATATATGATTTCTTTAGAAGGGTGTTGAATATGGATAACCCTGGTGTAGCATTCCAGAATGGAAAAACTTTAAGCTCAGTACTATTGCATCGGAGGAGTGCTTTCCGGTTGATAGGACTAAAAATATTGTACACAGGATAAACGTATTCGCTGTATGACGTCTCCATAGGACAAGTAGCCAGGGAGCTGTAGGTCACCGTTTGGGAGCAAAAACATCTCATAAACAAACAAATATCTGGCGGTGAAAACCGTCGCATACGCAGGCATAGAATAGGGTGCGTAGGACTGACGAATATATTGTGAGTGGTTTTAGACCAACCGAGTTGACAAATGGAAGTGTGTATTTCTCAGTAAAGTATCCAAGGCAGTTTAAATCCTATCCAATTTCCAAAATCCCAATACATGCATCCTGCTTCTTCCTAACCCAAAAAGATCAACAAAACTTGTGTGCAACATCCAAGAGGAACATTCCACAAGTGTCCTATAACGAAAGAGGAAGGGTTCAACTTGATAATAACTGCCCTCTAACCTATCAGCTGTAATTTTTAATCATACACACTGACCAACAAGAATGGCTGACTACCACATAGCATTGATTAAATCTGCTGGTTTAAGGGGCTCCCGTCGATTGATTTGCCGTCTGCCTTAAAACCCAGTCACCCTGGTAACTTAATCACCTGGGATGACAAAGATTTTACGTGAAAATCTAAACGGTGCCCAGCCATGAATCCGCCAACTGCGTACAAAACTCTTCTGAAGTGGAACCTCTCCCAGATAAAGGAATCAGTCCCGCCCGACCACGAATCAGTCCAACCACAAGCCCTGTGTGGTTGTACTCACTGCGACTCGTTTTAAAAATAAATTCGCTCGCACTACTCTTGTTATTCTTAAGTAGCCAATTATTCTCGTTGATAACTGTGATCAGGCTGACGCGAAGGCATCTGGAATAATCTTTCATGAGATTCAACTGTAAGAAAAGACTACTCCTCCACCAAGTTCTCCGTCGACGGGGGCACTCGTTTGATTCTCCAAGAGTGTGGATCCTCTCTAGTTGTCGCTCCTGAGGAATTGTTGTATTGTGTGACGAATTTTTAAACTATCGTTGTAAGATTCGCTAAAGAACGTAGCATACCTAAATGTCAGTTTCATTTCCTTGCATTTCTAGTCAAAACAGACGAAATTGATGTTGGTTTAGGATGTTGACAATGAGTCAGATTATTAGTTGGTTTGTTATTTTCGTTTGTTGTTGGTCAGGTAGCCATCGATCTGTTCTCCAAGCTTGCCAGTTAGTTTGCAAACATATCTTTGGCAATCGTCATCACGCTCACCAACGAGACCTTCATGACTGGCGATGAGGTGCTTGGGAATGTGGTTGCTGAACACGGTTAACATATGAACAACCGCCCACTACGGAGCCAGCCGTTAAAACCGTTTCACTTGGGTTTACGTTTATAAGCGGCTTATATATAAAAGTACATTTGGCTCCGCACATGCTTTACCCACTGTGTGCATGCCTTCAGTGGATCAACCGCTGTTGACCGTTAGATTTGCTTTGGATACTATCAAACTATATATGATTGTCCGATCTGTTCACTAACAGAGAGTCCCTCTTCGAGAAGAAAGCTATATTGTGTGGTTTCACACTGGTGCAGATAGCTCGCCCCTAACTGGAATGTTTTCAAGCACGGCCTGCTCTCTACTATAGAAGTACCCAATACACATGTCCCAACTTATGAAAATGATTTGCTTGATTATTCAGGGTGCTAGCCAATGGTTGTGAAGTGAATTTTGGAAATTAACCGCTTTTGGACGCATACAGACCTACAAATGCCGTTGAATCTCTACAAGTGGCGGGTTTATTCCACCGCATGCAGTGTCAGATGTTTGGCATTACCAGGTCCGTCTAACCTATCTCAATTTACAGTGCTCAGGGTCATAGCGTCTTCTCAGTACGGCGGTAGGCCACACTTTCAAATTCCATGTGTTTGGTTCTACGGATTATCATCGAGATCTCAAGCAACATAAACAAATTCGTTGCTGCTATCATCCTTGACGCTAGTTCAGCGATTGCCACGTTCACGAACCAAAAGTGGTTTCCTCCAATAACAAGCAAAATTTGAATGGTCGCGTTAAAGAAGCAAAAGCCACGTGGTTAACAACTTTGGAATCAGGAAGGTTGAGTTGCGCGACCTCGTCAGCATAGGGAGGATGCACTTCAAAAATGTAACTTGGGGGTTTTAGCACCAGAAGGGAATTAAACCCTGGAAAGAGCATTTGAGGGAATTTTAACCACTACTTCCAAATCTGTTAGATAGAAGTAATGGAAATAGGTCATTCAAAAGATTCATGTTGCTCATATTGTAACAGAGGGCGAAACAGTTGTGTACACGGAGAGAAAAAGCCGAATTCCAGATAAGTGGAAAATTCAGGGACGTTTTAGATTAATAAATTTTGGACACTTTTAACTCCAAAATAGAGGCACTGGTTACTATTTTGATAAAGTCAATGAGTTCGCACTTGCTTCTCAATTCTATCACCATAAATCAAAAAGATATGAAGCAAGTCTGCTTATGTAGTTTAGAAACCGTGTACCTTTTTGTAGAGGCTGCTCTATAAAATTCTTATGAAACGAAAAAATTGCGTCCAGCTACTAGGACACATCGGCACATCGATTTCACTTGAAAAGAAAATCCTTTTACCTTGATTTTCTACTACATACAGGCCCTGTCAGACAGAGTAATGAACAATCATAACATATTTTATTAGAATGTAGAATTTGCGTCCAAAACCAGCCATGTAAGCTGTCCATCGAGCTGTGAATTCGAAATTCGCATCAGCCTCGTGAGTCTAGTTTCCCTTCTTCAGTAGTGGATATACAGTCTATCCCCTATCTTTCTCGATATTGACGTGAGCCAATTGGTTCGATTCACTAGAACCAAATTTGTTGATCCTCTATGTTTCTTTGAAAAAATGGAGTTCTGGGGAAATGAGCTCATTATAACCCGAATTTTTTGTTCTTTTCTGTTTAAAATCCAATGATATACCTAGGGATTTTTAGGTCTTGGCGAATTTGTTTCCACATCGTTCTTGTTTCAACCGTCCTCCACCCTTCTCAGTGCAGTATTGCATGTAGTGTATCGAAATTTTGGGGAATTACTGGTGAGGCTAGCACAGTTGGAGGTTAATGCTGAAAGCGAGAATCTGTTGGATGTCCGTATTAAAACAGTCGAGTCATAAAACCGCAACAGGCAGATCACCCATGTTTCCCAATGTATCAGTGCACGTTTTCACTATATAATGTATCCTTACTTGAAATAAGTCTTGGTGTGAAAAATTGACGGGTAAACAACAACTAGACGAATGTTCTTCATCAGATTTACAAACCAAAAAGTATGCCGAGAAGATGATGAAGGATGGTACTCTTTCAGAGAGAGACTTCCCTGAGAAAATGGTGCCCCATGGAATGCCCACAAAATCATCTCCTGTCCGACAAAACTTAATGTATGGCTTTCTTCATATGACATACTACTCGTACTCAATACCGGTTTTGCTTTTCCTTGGTATCGTCAATTAGACAGAGATCCAGAGTTTTCACCAAACTTATGCTCTACTTGAATACACCAACCTGTACGTAATTGATGAAATACACTCGGTTGCAAATGGCCCTAGTGTTTACGAGATACTCGCACTAATTTCTCGTTTGTGCTACTCTTCGAGTGAATATTCTACAAGAAAGCCACCCCTTGCTTTATTTGGCGGGCCGTTTGAGATGAAGTTTGTCCAAAAAAGAATCTTGAAACCGGCGGAGACATTATCTTAATTTCACAAACAGTGAACCAGTATCAGTGAGGGCTGCTGTATATATATTGTCCTTGAACGGAAGGATCCTCTTGCGAGCAGTTATGAATCCTGTTAGTACATCGGTTACCTAGCCAGTCACAACTCTTCTGCAGCAACAAATTTATCGTTTTGTTGGCCGCGCCAAGTACTACTTTGGTATTCCCAGTATATTTGTATGAAAACAACCTATGCTTCTCGATTTTGTCTTTATTTCCTATCAATCAAAACTTTATACACGGCAACAAAATGATCATAACCGGAGCGAATGGTCAGTCTCAAATGGCGCATGTTCTGCTCGTTCACCCGAATTTCTGTGATTTGTAGATGGCCATCCGTATAGGGTATGGTCAATTCTGATTTGAGGTCGAACTCTTCTGGTTCCGGATGTGAGCTGACTTCAACCTTGTGGAAACAAAAAAGCAAAACGCTAAAATGAACCCAGCTGTTGCACGCTAGAACACAAAAAGAATTTATCCTGAAAGATACTTACTCATTCTAAATGAAATGTCGCAGATCCTATTTCTTTACAAGAAGTAGTTAATAAACTAGATGCTCGGGAATGAAAGTTGAATCACTAAATACACAGTATCTTGATGATTTACCTAATCGAAAGAAAAATCCATGTGTATGGATTTAAAGATAAAACAAAAAGCACTGAAGCAGGCGCGCAAGATGCATGACTACTTACGAGTCACTTAAAGCATTATTGCTATACTTTACGACAAAAATGTTCAGACAAATTAGTTTCTTTGGACGTTTATGACGAATTACTCTCCAGCCAAAAAGAAACTCACACCATCAGTTACCTCTATCAAGAAGAGTTTTCTTGATACCAAAAATTTACACACGCTCATTTTTAAATGCGACCACTTCGCCAGTACTCTGCCGGCATCTCATGTTCTTCCTTTAGAACTGGCTGGAATATTCATCCGCTTTCGGCTTTTGCACTGTCTACTTGGATAATGTAGCTTGCGCCAAATGGCTAACAAATTTCGACCGAAATTTAACCTCGCAAGTGAAATCAATGCATACTGAAAATCCGATAAGCATTGCGCAGCTGTTTCACCCCTGTCGGGAATCATCAGCAATGCGTTCCGAACCCGCGACCTCTCGCCTAGTCATCATAGATTGTACCGTTCGGTCACGAGCGGCTGATCAGCAGTATGATCAACTCATTGCCACCCATCCGCCAATCACGCAATGTGCAACCCTTGGTCACGTGTTCGCTGCCCCAGGAATAACAGCTTCTCAATAGAAAGACTCGTGCAACTTCTGAGGTGCAATCTATCCTGGGAAGGTTACTTATGGTTGGATGGTAGTGCGGTCAAATTTTGAAATTTTGTTCAGTTACCAAATGATGATTACCACTTGACATCGGAGTAAAACAGGACGTGGAAAGAAAAGCCATTTTCCATCCTGATTCACAGCTTGCACAGTTTTCTTGTGAAAAATTAGTTGGAAGTATGTTTAAGTACCGGTGGCTTGGGTGCTTTACTTGGTTGCAGGCTTGGTGACCCTTGACCTGATCGCCAAACTGGGTAATTTGCTTTCGAACATTTCGTTCCCAATATTAACGACATATTCAATCCGCAGATGGTTGGGTGCTTCCATCCTACTTGTCCACAAGTAAGTAATTTTTAAGGATTACTTAACATCACTTAATGTGACTGGTTGATTGGGGATAATTTTCTCGTCCACTCACGATATGTACTACGTTGTGGTCCACCTTCCTTTCATTCGATTCTTTTGTCAAGCAGGTTCTTCGCGGCAGATCTGATTGTTGCCCTGATTGGTATGCCCACAATTCGCGTTATGTTATACTCCGCCATCCTTTGTCATACTTTTAGCAGTCTCCACTGGTCCGTTGCCAATGTGCATTAGTTTGTTACTTGATTTTCACGAGTTCGCTTGCAGTTTTCTTCATAAAGGCTGACTTCTGCGTTTAGCTGATTAATCTCCGGTTAATTTTGTCCATTGATTTGAAGATTGGAAGCATATCCCAGTCAAACTGATTTGTCCACTAGATTCCCTACTTACTTACTTCAAAAGTTTCTCTCCGGGTTTTTTGTGGAGTTTTGAGCTTCGTAAATCTGACCTTCTCTAGTCCTTAGCACAGTGGAGCAATTGTGATGTGTTTATCAATGGCTTTTTATTGGAGGACCAGGCTTCCATAAGGTTACTTTTCTTATTTGTGCTAGTATGCCGGCGTCGATCCGGCCGAACTCGTGTCCCTCCTGATCGTTGTGCACGCGGACGAATAAGGACTCACCATGCGAATTTACAGCTAGTTTGTGTTCATGAGGTCTACTGGAAAGCCTCCTCTTTTGGTCCATGTAGTCTGTGCCTCAATTCGTAAATTTAAGATTGTACATATCATTGTTCTTCACCACTGGATCCAGTATTTCATTCAGCTTTGACATTGGCTCCACAAGGTATTTTCAGGCTTGTGGGCCACGGCTTATCGTACTGTCCTGATAGTCTCGTTCTTGATCTGCGAAACTGTAGTTTGTTGTCCTTCCCTCTGGTTTGTAGGGTCGGTCACACTGCTTTATTCAGCTATCTCAAAATGAGTTTTCTCGGACATCTAGTTCTTTGAAAGGCCTTGTGCGAGTGCTTTGCTTCTTTAATCTTGGACTCAGCAGTGATGAAACGTGTTTTGTTTCGCTCGAAAGGTGTCTAAATGTAGCTACATTTGAGGTAATTCTGGTGGTTACTGTGGTAGCTCAGAACGTGGTCCGTATTTCTGTAGAAATCAGTTTGCACTTGACCAACTGGTCATCTAGTTGGGGGATGTCCGGGAATGAATGGCCGGTCAACATAAAGAAGCCTGCTTCAGAGTAACGGGATTAGAAATTCTGCATCAACTCGAGATGGCAATAGAACGAAGCGTCTATCGTCCAAGAAAGAAGGCTCATCTAAAGACCAAAATTTCTAGTCTGACCGGAAATCGGGAAGACAAATCAAAACAAATTTCGAGTGGAACATCTCTCCAGCCGGTAGCTCAAAGATACATGACAAGGCGTACTCGGCAAACTACAACTTTAAATTTAAACACTGCGCAATCCTGCTGTACTTGGCCAGCCTGGAGGCACCAACGACTCGTTCTGACTTGATGAAAACGTTTAAAAAAACTTCATCAAAATGCCGCTCCAGCAATTACAGCCAGGGTCTAATAAAAACCGATATTCTTTTCAATGTGACCAAGCATGGTCAATGGAGTGGTTAACTTTCACTTAAAAGCAATACACTTTAACACAGCTTCAGTCATATAGTGCTTAATAAAATAAGACCTGTCTGAAATTACTCATATGACTCCCAGATCAAAAACAGCGTAACTATGAATTCATCATGAATTCATCATCATCACGATTCAGACTGGGGCACTCAGAGTCCGGCATCACAAGCCATTACCCTACGTCTAAAAGAAAACCCGAAGGAGCTGTGAATCTGTTATTCACGAGCCATTCCGTCGATACAACTTACCTTCAGGAGAGGCAGGATCATCTTGGCTCGATGAATTTCTAGAAAACTTGTGTGAATTCTTAATATTACGCCAACAAAACCGCGAGTCTCTCTGTGGAATTAGATGACATTCTTATGAGTTGCAATGTCAAATCGTCATAAGAGATGTTCCGAAGGTGACAACAAAAATAGCCATCTGCTATTGGCATACACTACAATTTCGGGATGGGCACAGCCTACCGTCGACAAAACAGTGGAGGGCACAAAAGGATACCCGGAGCTCACTCCACGTTTACTCTGTGGTTTATGCTCAGGGACAGTAACTAGCAATATGAACTCCAATATTCTCGGTTTTAGCAAATATCTTTGCGGTAAACGAGATTTGGGCCGTAATTAAAAGAGGTGAGGTCAGCAAATCTTGCAGTTACCCTGATAACCTTAATCCCATATCAACTATAGTATAGTGGTAGCGTCAACTTCAGCCACACTATACTTCCTAGACTGATGACAGAGGTGTGTGGAAAAGCAAAAACCATGGTGCAGCAGAGGTCAGCTGACACTGGAACGATTTTCAACTGTTTGTTGGCCCATCCTAGAGTGGTATTCACTGGTATTGTCCAGTCACGGTTCAGCCGAGTAGGAGCCCCATGCACAGAGACAGTTGATCGGACAACGGTCGAAATAAAAACAAAGGACAGAATTTGAGATAGCGAATTTCCAGCTAGTCCGCATAAGCATCAATCAAGAAGAGTATTGGCACCCGTGTTGGGACCAAACGTGGAACTGACTGAAGCTGCTATTACGCCATATAAACCGGGAAAACCGAATTCATTCGAATGTCCCTAAACACTCCTAATATCACAATGGCCTTCATGAAACGAAACGCTATGTGCCTAATGTAATTTAAAAGGATCGCCTCCCGGTCAGTAAAACTAGAAACTGCAAAAACAAATGTAGCGACTAAAGTAAGGCCCATATGGGACAGACGGATAGATATTTTCGAGGAATTAGTAAACACAAGAAAACTATAAACGAGACCGCATGAAACGTAGATAAATATTAAGCGCTACTGAAAAACAAGAATGGCTGGACAAGTACTATGCATGGTACATAAAATGGATTTAGAATATTTTAAAGTTTTTAGACGGGGACACCTGCTTACGCCAGACTGACTGTTAGCCGAGACGGTGAAAACTATCACGCATTCTAATGCTAATAGAACAAAACATTTGAATCTAAAGTACAGGGCTCAAGCCAACCAAACGTCCATATAATCTTGCCCAACTGACCAAACTGTCGTGACACATACTAACACACAGAGACCAACAAAATCTATCAGTGGCACGCAAGAGGAGTCACTAACTGAAGCACCTTGAGCTGGAAGATCAAGGATCCAAAACCGATCAAATTATTCTGAACTCCTACAACCCACTGGCCGTAATACTTGAGAATTCTCGCCAACGAACAAGATATTTTAACTGACATTCAACCCTGATCTATTGTGCTGGTCAAAAGGGATCTCTCTGAGTGATTTGCCGTCTGCCTTAAAACTCCGCCAAACTAGTATCCTACACAGTTGATCTGAAGTAGCTTTTGAGTCAGAAGCAAACTTCTGTCCAGTTACAAGTCCATCAGTTTTTTAGTAAACCCTTCTCGGTTGGTTCCGGGCTTTTTTCACGTTGGACGATTAAGGTTCGTTGTTCGATAAGTTACTCATCGGTCCACGTTCAATGTACCCAGGTGGATGCATTTACCTTGATTAAGGAATGATGGACAATGTGTGCTTCTCCTATTTGGTTAACTGTTGTCCGAACAATCTTCATTATGTTTTCGGTTACGGGAGAACTGATTTGCACTGACTCTAATAAATCATTGTCTAACTTGAAACCTGCATTCATGCTCATTGTCTAGTAATGAGCCAGAACAAATATCAGTAAACCAGTATACTGATCTTTTAGCATAGGCTGTTCTGCATTAAAGGCAAGTAGGATTGCAAGCCTACCTGCCATTGAGGTATGCTTTTATCATGTTCATTTCTGAAAAGCTGGATGAAGAAATAAATTGTCACGAGAATCATATGAACCTCGTTGGGGATATTACGTAACAGAACCTCTGTTTGTCAGTATTACCTTATTGTAACTCCGTACTCGTGTTTATACAAGAAGAATACGTAAACCCAGTAAACCCAGTATGATTCTGTCTTGGGGTATTGGTCAAAAAATAGTTGTCTTACTGGGCTATTCACATCGAAATCTAATGGTCCAGTCTTATATATTAGTCACAATTAACTCGGTCTCCGATTTTCCGTCAACCTTATGTTCTACTTGAAACCAGATTGCACGAAATTAGCAAAATACACTCATTTGCAAACAAATTTGGTTTTGCGAGACACTCACCTGGAACCCATCTGAATCTCTCGTTTGTGATGTTTCCAGGCAACTGAATGTGCTGCACCAGGCCGCCTTGCTAATTTCGTGCAATTTGCTTTCAAACAGAACATAAAGTTGAAGGAAACTCGGGGACTGCGCCTACCTGATGAGCCCCAAGAAGGGCGAAACCGGTCGTGGGCTGTCGAAGAATTTTCAGCAATCTTATGTGTAGCGCATTACGAATATACATGTATCGCGATATCTCGAATATCGTAGCAACTGAAACATGAGCCGGCCTGGTGCAGCACATTCAGTTGCCTGGAAACATCACAAACGAGAGATTCAGCTGGATTCCAGGTGAGTCTCTCGCAAAACCAAATTTGTTTGCAAATGAGTTTATTTTGCTAACTCGGTCTCACTTATGCCGCAAGCGCATCGGTAGGTAGTACAATACAGTCTGTTGTGCACAGCTCAGCCTACTCTGAAGGACTGTGGTAAAGCTACTGGCAAATCAGAAATAAAGCTGATCCGCCTGAGGTCTTTTTGACGCTCACAAGTGTTTTACTCGGCAAGTTTCCTCTGAAAAATGCTCTTACCAAATTTTGTCCCAATGCTAGACATGATGACCCATTGGTTCCACTTCCTCATGGAAGTCAAACAATTCGTTGAACATAGAAATGCCCCCTCGTTTGATTTGCTTGCGACTACGCCACAGACAACTCTAGAAAGGATGAGAAACTACGGCCTCTTACTAATCACTAACTCTAAGTTCCGAAGAAAACGGTTTCTCTATTAGATAAGAGTACGCATAAAATGATTCAAAAGGCACATCAGTGAATGGACTATAGCCAACGAACTCTCGAGTCCCAGGTGGATGCCAAATTAAGTGAGATCCCGAGGACGCTTACTTTTTGTCATACTTATGCGGTTTAACTATAAACGTTACTAGCCAAAACTTCTACCCAAGAGACTAACTTTCTATGGTCAGCGCATTAAATATTGCCCCGAGTGTATTTTACAGTGCGTTAGATCTTAATATCCAAAGGGCTTCACTGTGGTTTAAGAAAGCTATTCTTTGCTCCAAGGTAAGGAAATTCTAGTCTGAAAGAACCCCGTTTTACGGAAATAAGTAAATCTAAGATTTTCAAAACACCTTCTTCAAAGGTATGACATTAGGCGAACTGCTTACCCACATGTTTTTTATGCAACTTGATATGACAGTCACATTTCCAACCTTGGTGTTTTCGGTCAGCGAGAGCACAAGCATTTGCGGGAACATCCCAGTGGTTATCCAAAACGACTTTTCATCGTTATCTAACACATTTTCTGGAGGATGTTGTTCGTCTAGAGATGTAGCCAGCCTTATAAACTTATCTGCATGTGAAGAGAAACTCAGCATTTTCAACGTAGTTGAATAGCATGAAGCTGAAAAAATTGAAACTAAACGTAAAACAAGTGACATCAGTTTAATTAGTGAGGACAGAAACCCAGAGCAGACAAATTCGTCACACTCCGCTGCCCCGGTCAAAACGGAGTGAATAGAAACTGGTGGATAACCCAAGCATTCCCTCAGACAAAATTTATATGTCGTAACGCAATTTTGTCAACAACGATTCCGACGACGTCAAAATTTAGCAGCCCCTCACTTCAACCGTTTTAGAAAAAGAACAGGTTTTTGTGAAAAACTAAACGATATGAACTAAAATATTTAATGTGCTAAAACCAAAACCACAATTTTTTAACAGTTTTGGGCTCCTAGTTAGGAAAAAACACCTACTTTTGATCCCAATTAAACGTGTTTCTATCTAGGTTATCCTCTTTATTGCATTTTGGTCCTGTTTTCATGTAACGAGTACCTCCAAAACCAACAAAAAGCCTTGCATCAATTTTTAAGCGGATTGAAGTTCACAGAGTGTTGTTTTCCATTGATCGTGGAATTTGGAGGTGTGGGCGCTAATATGGTGGAAATAGGAGCTTCTTACAAAACAA
>SJOL01007640.1:947631-958578 GCA_004794785.1 Opisthorchis felineus
TCATTATCACGAAAGCGCTAATACTTAGAAGTTCCAGTTAACCTGAATAGAAACAGTAAAGTAAGACATGCTAGCTGGTGCGATGAGCGCTTGGTAGTTAAACACCTTTCTGCGATGATCAGCTTGGGCACAGTACCTTAAGTTTTTGACTGATGTAAAGCTTAGTTTCTGTAAAAATAACCTTAGCGTTGGCGGAGGACTTGATGACTGAATTGTGACATCCCCAATACCTCTACTTCATCCCCAGGCATGCTTTGCAGTATTGATGGTGTGAAATGATCCCTCTCTATTTCCCTCTGTAAACAAAATTTTACTGGAAAACACAGTGGTCTCACTTCCATCAGAGTGCAAGGTACTTTCAATCGGCTGCAGTGAAGCTCCAATTGTTAATATAACCACTGACAGTGTCAAGGCACAACGAAACACAACTTATCTGACGAGACTCAAATACAGAAATTGCGGCTATAAAAGTTAGAGCACATTTAAGTACAGTCACGATGGTGAAATATGAACCAGTTTGCATGCTTGATTGTTGCTGATAACGGCCTGGAACAAGCTGCGAATAAGTATCTCATTTTAGGTGTCCTTTAACCGAATATGAAGTGCAATGCCTCCATCCGTATTAAAGTGCGCAGATGATAAAGATGTCAAAGTATTTTTCTTTTATAAGCCGTTGTGTGCCCAAGAATAAAGGATACTTGCCTACAGCGTACTTTTATTTTCACCCTGTTTCACCTCTTTTGTATATTCCAGCTCATTGAGTTTCACAATGCCTGCATCCCCTAGATCCCTGACGTGACTCTATCGAGTGACCTTAGATGATCCGTTACAATTAGATGTCCTTAGTAAAATTTGAAGTTTGGCTACAAGAATGAGATACGTTTTCGCTAATCTCAATCGTACCCACAAGTATACTTCTCCGCGGGACTTCTGACTTGTTGTCCTGTGCAAGGGGATCCCAAGAAATATCTCGGTTGACTTTATGGTAAACAATAGTTGTAATGCTTGAGCAAAATCATTGTACGATTTTCTTCTATCTATTCGCTAGCCAATCACCAAAGCCATGTCTATCTCTTGTACCTTTTTCAAGCAAAAATGTTACCAGCCGAAATTTCACTTTCACTTACATTAATTTTAAAGAAGATTTCGTTCTGCAAGTGAAGCCAATCATTGCTGAAATGCTGAGAAGCACGGTGCACCTGTTCCATCGTTGTTGCGAATCATCAGCAGTGGGCATCTCAGGAAACTCCAGAGAGTCTTGGACATATGACCTCCAGGTCAGTAGTCGGAACACTTAACATTTGGGCCACGACAAGCCGAGTGAAACTTCCATCTGAGAAGTTGTTTCTCGAGGAGCTAATCAACACGTGTGACTACTTGATGTAAGTCCCATGAGTGAAGGATGAATGGTGGTATATCTTGTATAAGTGCGAGTTAATCACACTGCTGACCAGCCATTTGTGACTGTGGCTCGTGTTCAAACTACATACCGGGAGGTCACGAATTCGACACTCTCTGGAGCTTCGTGAGAGTGCTGATAGTTTCCAATAAGGGTGAAACAGCTGTACAGTGCTTCTCGGCTTTTCAGCATAGCTTGGCTTCACTTAATTAATTTTACGCTACATCATTGCAAACGTGTGCGCCAAAAATTCTTTTTAGAGCGCTCAAAGCAATACTTCCTGTTGACTTCCCTTATAGAACTGGTGACCAAAATGAGCAAAATGACCAGGATGAGGATAGTAAAGATGACGATGGTTAGACTGAAGACGAAGCCGATGATTATGAGGACGAGGAGAAACAGAGAGATTAGGATACTTAATGCTGACGAGGCCACCGCAAACGCTGCTGTCTATGGTAGCAATGTGTCACGCTTACTTAGGATGTCTTCATACAGAAAAAAACTACTTCAGCTTCTGTCAAAAAGTCTGTATTTCCACTACAAGCACAATGAACCAGGTCAAGTACCAGCTGCATATATCCGTAACCAGTGATGGTAAAAAATTTGAGGTGTCGCATCCGGCATGAAAAAAATTATTTCCTACTCACTTTGGAACTTCTTGCGGAATCAAAATCGTTTTGTGGACAAAGTGTACCGATAAACACACCTATCACAGCGTTAATTCGTGAATTGTTGACGGTCTTCCTTCTAATACTGATAAACATCCCGAGTGATACTGCGGTTCATCTGACCTATTTAAAAAACAAAACTCATCGCGTGAAGTTATACACTCATTTTCAGCTTATCTTGGTGTTCACGGGATACCCAAATGATTATCAGCTGGATCTCTTATTTATAATAACCCTCAACTAAATATGTTGCACGAAGGTCGTCTGAAGTTTCAGCTGGATATTTTCCAGCAACCTTTTAAGTAGTGTAATCTCAAGAAAAACTCGTTTTTTTTTCTAAAGACTTGGGTTGAACGGAATCGCCTAATCTGTAGGACACCATAGTTGTTATCCCATCACCTACTCCGACAGTTCTATTTTCATTCAAAGTCTTGAGCTGTTTATTTCGACGAAAACGGAGAGTGACATTCCCGAAACTACAGTGAAGAGTAGCTCCTAATTTGTGGCCCGATTTACTAGTGCATATGATCCCGGGCCCATTGCGTAACTTTCGATTGGTTCTTTGCTTTGAGCGCCAAGTGTTTCGTTATTACCAAGAAAAATACTTCAACTATTTACAAACATAAAGTTTTCTCCTTCCTCCGAATCAACGCTGGCTCCCTATTTCCTTCATTTTCTTTCCTGACAACAAGTCCTTAAAATGTAGAGTTTGGTTAGTGCGTCATGTTACAGGTTATCGACATTTAACACGGGAAATTGTAGCAACCTTATCTTTTGAATGATTTGCAGGACGTCGTAAATCATTCCGTTCGTCATCGTCGAGTCTGTAGGACGTTGTTGGCAAGCGTTGACTTAAAGTGAATGTGAGGCCGGCCATTTTGTCGTGCTTTTTCTTGCTCGGTTGATTCCAAGATTTTTAGCGAACAGAGAAACTTTCTAAATGCCGTTCTGTTTTCAACTATCTGAAGGGCTGAAATGGAGTCCGTCATAATGTAGTTGCTTTCGTTCGTAGTCTTTGAGAGGAAACTACTTTTTTTGCAGAAGAGCACCATAAAAGGCGAAAGTCAAACTACGTGTGATGATGAAGCGTGTCTAGGTGGACCGAAAACAACCAGTCATTTCCCAGGCTTCTAGAACCACATGGTAGTGCCTGAAGATACACAAGCCATTTCGTATGCAAATATTCTTATGAGGTTTTGACGGCTAGCCGAGAATAAAAAGCTACTTCCCAAGCTTTGCTGAACGGTGTGATGAAGAACAGACACCAGCACTATGTTACTTGTGGGCAGGACACAGCTGGTAGCCGAGTTCAACCTCTGTCAAGTGGTCATCCGATTGACACATAAGTGATTCACAGCACTTGTTACAAGAATCCACGAGTGGACCATAGGATGTGCCTGGACCTTGTGTGGCATGAAATCACGTAATTCCCATGTCTTTGAAGAATCTGTTTGACTTCAAGCGCATGCCCATTGTCAGAGCTCTGACTCTACTTGACCAGTGACGAGAGATGGAAATCTTTCACAGAATTTCAATCAAAGTTAATTCAATTTGCAACCTGTCTCTTATTGTCACTTTTGACCTATCAGCACAATTTCCTCGTTGTGTACGTGTGCTGGGAGAACATATCCTGAGAAGTTACAACCGTCCACAGCACTGACCTGGCTGTTGTGAACTCAATTTTTTTTCAAAATCCAAAGCAACTGAGGTTATTCTTAAATTTTACCCAGTTAACCCAAGAATTGCTCTCGGCTGACATCACCTACCATCTATGTCATTTCACTCAGACATAGTTGAAGTTAATCAGGAGTTGCGTGGCCCAAAGTTAGGATTACTCTTTCTCCCGTTTCATAAGGCAACGAAAATCTACACGTTAACCTACTTGGCAGTTGCTCTGCACACTTGATCAGTACTGTTTTTCGTCGCCGATATTCAAACGCGAAACACTGATTCAGTGAAACGTTATGGGATCTGGAAAATCCCTCTCTAGGCTGGGGAAACTCCACTCTCCCAAGGTAAAGCTAGAATTGTGAGTGCGTCTAATCAGACTGAAAGCGCAACCTAGCTTGGTGATCACTGGACTCAGTAACTCTTTTGGATTGTGTAAGTAAAGGTCACGAACTCTCACACGACGGACAGTGCGAATTGTTCCCATAAGTTAACAATTTGGTTGTGCCAGTAGTCAAATAGTGTATTCCATCTAATCATCCTCTTGCGGGATGTCTCGACTACCAAATAATGGTCCCGGAATTCATCCGGAGGTTACTCAAAAAGGTATACCTGTTTTTTTGGGAGTCTGAGATACACCAGGACTCTAGGCCTTATAGTGATTAGTCAAATTTTCCCAGTGCTCTCCTTAAAAGTCCGAGACCTATCCCTTAGGTGTATATACTGTTTTTGTCATCAAAGATCTGACAAAAGTTCTCCCAAATTCAGATGCGACTAACTTTTTTAGTGATAACATAAGACGATATGAGAACCCAGCCCACTATAAATTTCGTCATCTGAGTGACAGGACGCAATGTTGCGTCTACCGCAATTCAGTCCGTTCCGCCAAGAACGCACAATGCATGACTACAAATGTGAATGTAGGCATACACAGTCCGCTTTTTTGACGCTATTTTTGGGTTGCTGCGTACGAAGTGTTCATTTAGCAATTAATCAGTCCATTTCTAACTGGAATTTTATTGGTTGCCTGATCAGTTATCAAGAAACTGCCCGGTATATGCTTTTTTAAAGGCTAACTTAGTACAAGAGGGTGAAGAGTTCGTCTTGCGGGCGAGATTTCCGGGAACTGACTGCATTTTTCTCATTACTTTTTCATTGCAGTTTTCTAAGTAGTATCGGTTGGAAGAATCCGTAATTAAAAAAGATTGCAGTGCATCGAACTGTCAGAGAGTTAGAAAGAACTGAGAAAGAATTGCAAAGTATGCTCTAGATCATTGGTTCCCCATGGTGAGGGCATGTCTTCATGGGAGAAAAGGAAAATTTATGCCTTGGGAACAACAGCATGCTGACGTAATTATTTCGGAGACAACATAAAGTCCAAAATCCACGACAGTAAAAGATAACGTTTAGTCCTCATTGCATGTGTTAAGCTAGATAAGCAATTACTTCGAAGAATATGACACCTATACAGGTAGGCTGACGTGAGTGTGGGCGTTGGTGGAGATATTCAGCGGAATGCTAGTAGTCTCTTGGAGAAAAATCTGGATTTTTGTTATGAGTGTGGAGGCGAACTGTAAAAACTTAGATGTATTCCTCACAATATCCATTGTCAAACATTGGCTTCCAAAACTTTTACTCGCCTTCCAAGCCTCCCTAGATTCAATATCTCCAGTTTGGTTTGCGTTCATGCACGTACATCGAGTTATTTCTTGCATACTGTACCTGAAGCCATCCAGTGAACAGTCCAGTTGTGTATCATAGTAATTTTTGCCATCTGGACCCAAAACGTTGTCCGTTGCGTAGATGGACTTATGTCCTGAAGGATGGTGGTTTGCCCGCTATCTCAAAACAAGCTCAAATACTATCTGTGAGTGGCGAACTTCAATCAGGGCAAACACATCTTGCAGCACCGATACCTGTCGATCGCCCAAAGTTTAACTTGTTGAGTTTTGAGCAGTTAAGAGATTTGTAGAATTCAGAAGTATCCTGTGGGAACTGATGCAGTAGAGGTAACAGGCCCATCTTGTAAGTCGGATGGCTATGGTTTAGATCTCGGCTAAATCAACTAGCTGCGCTGCTAATGAGCTCCAGTACGAAATAATCTGGAGCCCGGTGTATTGCCCTTCTGGGCCCAAGTGTGACAGGAGGATTGCTCAAGTGAAAGTTTAGGGGATAGAAACTAAACTTGTAATTTTCCGGGGCAGTCGAATTTGAACTCGTGAAACAATATTTGCAAAAATCCCCAGTTAATCGAATTTCATACGAATGCCCAGCGGTAGTTGTAGAGTAAAGTAACATGGTAAATAATTTAGCTCAAAAATAAAATAATACTATTTTTAGGACAAGTATAAAACGGAATTCTTGAAGGATTTCTGATATTGCTCGTCTACGTATTAAGATATATATGTGAATACGACAAGTACTCTCCATTTTATCTGCGTTTCCCCTGTTCCCCCCCCCATTCCAAGTACAGCATTCAGGAATCCATTATCCTGGCTAGCTGCTTGAAAAAAAAACAGAAAGAGTGTACTTTCAGTCAGTTGAAAAACGCTTGGAACCGAGTGAGTAGTCATCGTTCTCGGAAAAGTTTGGTAGCAATCTCCCGATTGTTTCAAACACAGTAAATTAAGCCCTGGAAGTTGGAAAATCAAGAGCCATTCCTCTAAGTGGATGAGATGGTAAATTGTCATGGGCTGAAGCACCGCTCTAAATCTAGCTGGGATCTTGTGTAAAAAGATCACCGCTTCTTTGTGTACAACAATCTTGAGGATATTTCCTGACTTTTCTAGAAATTGCCTCTGTGGTCTGTCCAGCCAGCTGCCAACAACCGAGTTTTCAGACCAATTTGGATGAATTCATAGCACTTACGTGTTGATAGATACCACCAGACTAACACGTGGAATGCGTCGCTTGACTGGTTGGACTCGTACCAAAACAAACTAGGGCTGTTTACTGGGTGCACTATTTAGCTCCAAACAAGGGTCTGGTCCATCGACGCAACGACCCGTACCGGATTACCGCATACGGGCTTCGTGTTCTTATGCTATTTAGATAGGTCCACACTAATCTCCACTATAGAAGTCATTTATGTCTCTTTAATCAAATAGTGTCTGGAGGGTAGCGTGATATGACTGACGGGCTGGTCAAATGACCGGAGTTTAAGATTCGTCCACAGCTTAGGAGAGACACTTTAATGAGTTCTCATTGGAGTATAACTTTAGTACGTATGGACCTGCAAGAATGATCGCTCTAGGGCGGCAGGGGGTAGCGAGTAAATCCCCGGTAGAGCAACACTTATTGTTTGACAATGTCTTGAAGTATTGGTAGCTCGGGTGCGTTTTCTGGTGACTGATCAGACGGCCGTTGATTTGTTCGCCCGAACTTTGCAAGCAGCCTGCAAACGTGTCGTCACCAATCAAGGGGACATTACCAGTGCGCAGCTGACTGCACTGATTGTCTTCTCGAATGATGACAAAATGTTTGCAAGCTAATTGTTAAGCTCGGTGATTAGATCAACGGCCACTTGATGAACCACCAGTAATTTTGTCCAAGAATGTCCTGCGTGAAAACAAGTGTAAACTCTAGTATCGAATACGTTGTGGATGAGCAAGACCCTCTCCTGTGACCTGTACTGAGAATGATCCTGCCACCCAACTGTGAAGATAAGCTACTTAGTGTGCAAATTATTTCAGAATTTGCAAACAGTAGGATTTTGACCGGAAGTCATTCACACAGGGTGTTTTATCTGGTACCGATAGAGTGCTACTATTTTTATTTGTATATAAGAGCATGCTGGTAAGCAAAAATTAGTTAAAACAAAATTCGTGAATGGAAATAATGAGAGAAAAGAAGAAGTGGTGCATCAACGGAAGTAGCTTATGCTGTGACCTACAAAGGCCAAAATTCTAGTCTCATTCAGGGTGTTTAACTCGTGTTCTTGGTCCACCGCAAAATTTCCACACAAAAGTGTCCGGACTTGAATTAGGTCATTCATCACATCCCTAATTCTAGAGCTACATAGGGCCAAAGTTTTAACTTGGGATGTTTTGTCTCGTGTAAGCTTGGCATGGGTTGTACTAAACTTAAAAGTAACTTGTACTATGAATGTCGAAGCGGAGTGTCATTTTGGAGTATATTAATAATTACGCCCTTTAGTGAAATCCCCATCACCACTCTAACCTTGATACCTGCGCTACTCTGAACAGAATTTTCGATAGCATCAGGATAAACCGCGCAGTTTGCAACTTCCTTCTAGATCCTTAAAAACTTCAGGCTGTTGAGAGATACTCAGGGTTTCCAGCGCTTCTGTAGTGTCGAATGCTCAACCTACTGATTACCGACAAGTTCGAAATGGCTAAGACGTCTGTGTATAAGCTAGTGGCACTCTTTAAGGTTTCATATAAACAAAGCAGCGCGACAATCAATAGTGCATATTGGGCAAGGTCATCTGCTGGTGGCTGTTTTGAGTCAGTGAACAGACGTCACTAAAACGAACGGTCTAGTCACATGGCTGCTGGCGAGCTATAAGTGATCAGGCCAAATGTTGCAGTGATGCAGCTGTCACTGTTGACTTAGATCAAAAGCCAGATATTTTAATTCTGAGATTGTAGCAGCCGAATGCAGCAATTCAGGGCCGATCACATAACTGTGTACAACGGACGGAACATGAGAATCAAAGGTACAACATTAATTTCGGGGGCTTATAAGTCACCATATAAGTTACCATAAGCACAACTACAGCTATGCAAGAATTTCGCAGCTTTCGCTCTGCCGGGTTAGTAGACGCCCTGACGAATGATATTTCACTCTCCGTACCATAATACTGGTTGTTCAAGTGGATGCTCGTATTTATAGTGCCCGTAAGAGGGTATCCGTTTTCGGATTTATCTGTCACATTGCACTATGTCGATGATCACACACGCACAGTGGGTTCGCGCTGAGCCGGATGCACATCCACCTGAACGTCCTGTACCTCGTGTAAACCCGAGGGATAAAATCGTAGGGTGAATAGGAGAGGGCAGTACCACAGCCGTCAGTAAGCCCAACTGTTGGCCCATGAGTGTTAATTCAAGTGGGTAAAATTCAACAGCTGGGCCCCACAAAACATGCAAGAGGACATCTCGTGGACCGTACCACTCAGGACACGCATCCTAGGCACATACATTTGGACAGCCAATGGTGAACAACATTCAGCCGCGTCTGTACAACGATGATCACAGACAGTCGCCGCCGTAAACTTTACACTCCGGAACGTCAGGAGCGTTTGTGCAGCACCCTTGAAAATGGATGCAAGAAATATACATAAACAGAATAGAATAGAATGCATTAAATCACAACTCAGAACAGCACAGTACAGTATAATGCAGTGTACTTCAAGCAGATTTGGTAATTCAGTGGAAAATAACGTCGATTCTGGCAATCAAACAGGAGCCCATCCCTGAGGAAGTTATCTACTTCCCCCTCAAATAGGGGAGGTGGACAAAACCAAACAGCTGATGCTGACTGTGTATGAAAGAGTTTTCTGTTGGCCAGCACCACACATGAGACTCACCCTAGATACACATAGCAAGAGCTAGTAACAGCTATTATCCGACTTGTTCCGTAAAACAAAGGTCACAGAAAGCCCATTTCAGCACTTTTGTAAGTTCAAAACTCATGGCATTAGGGTAGAAATTTGCCGACACGGTCGGGACAGCTTAGCAGTAGAAATCAGCGGTGTCCCCTTCGGATAGACTGGAATTCCACTGATATAAGTCATACATAGAACGCCTCCAAATAGCGCCGCGTAGTTGGCGGTGATTCAAACTGATAGCATCCACACGATGATGAATATTAGAAGTCACTTCCAGCACCACTGCAGGCTCAGCACGCCGAATGGCTCAGTGTGCTAAGGCATTCTGGTAAGTTTTGATCTATACAACGATGGTCAGTGAAATTCACTTCTAGCAACGTCACAATATCCGCTATCTGCAAATACCGGAACACTAAGGCGGATCTGGTAAACTTAGTTTATTCGCCGATATCTCGCTGACGGATCAAGACTGAAGGTTGCTGGATTCTACAAATTGGCTACACATGGAAAACGCACCACACTAAGTGGGAAATTGTGCTGACTCTCTAGCTACCATATACATTTTACTTAACTCCTGTGCAGTGATTAAAATGATTCATTTTAGTTCTAAAGAATCTATGCAGCCTAGTGGCAATACCTACCAAATTTCCGTTTTTTGTGATGTCGAGAGCTTTATTTACTTTTTACCCCTTCCAAACCTCATTCAGGTGTTAATTCAAGCAGGCTTTGTTCTCTGCCTTAGTTCTTGTCATGATATAACTGCCCTTATTGTGGACTTTCTCAAACAAAATGCTTTTTTTCACGTACTATCGAGGAAAACATGTCGACTTATTTGATTATTGGCTCTTTTCGAGAAGAAAGGCTTGTCGTCGAGAGCGTTTGGGTAACCCCCAGCAATATTGAAGCCCCATCGCAAGAGAAGGATTGGGTTCTCTTTAGACCTCACAAATTGGCTCCGCAGGAAACCTGTCGGATTGAGTTTGTCGGACATGTGCCCGTCTCTGATTGACAGCTTTTGGTTCTCTACGAAACCTGACATTTTCTTTGACTCCTGTCACTCCACACTGTCTAGCTGCGTTGAAAAATGTTACCTAATCACTGTTTGCCCTAACAAACTCCCCGGATTTGTATATGACTATGAGAAACGCGTGTGTTGAAAGGCAGAACAAGATATGTCATAAACAAGTCAAGTAACGTATGGATTTATTTTGCTGGTATGTAGGAAGAAGTCGGAAACACAACACAACAATAACAAAAACACTCAGCACCATAAGATCAGGCACACTGTAAACAGTCTGACAAATAACATAGCTCGGTCCAGACGTAACGCACTACTCACAAAGTTGGTGAAACTCTTCGACAGCCCGCAAGCAGTCTTTCCCTTTTTGGAGCTCATCACATTGTCGCAGTCCCCAAGTTTCCGTCAACCTTATGTTCCGCTTGAACCAGCATTAATGAGAGATTCAGCTGGATTCAATTAACTTCCCCCGTTAAGACCAAATTCATGTGCAAATGAAAGTATTTTGCGAACATAACCCGGTGTCCCATACAGATCTGACATGAGTTTGAAATGTACAGATCTTGTGAAAAAAGCGACTAACTGCATGGTATAGTGCTCTTGGAATCAAAGTGCTTCTTCA
>SJOL01007640.1:962920-1130420 GCA_004794785.1 Opisthorchis felineus
CTTCACCCAACACATCTGGTCGAAATCTAAATCCATGGCTTAATAACTGCCCATGAGGATCACCGGTTATGCAGACAAAACTCTGACTAATAAAACATTCAGAATCCCTGGGTTTGGTTGTTTATAAAACACGTATCACGCCTAAGTAGGCTAGTTTTCATCAGTAGATTCCACATTTATCCGTTGTTTTGCCGAAGAACTCGGTCCTATTACAAGTCCACGTGCAGCCGCATATGTTTGCCAGAAAAGTGTACGTTTCTTACATTTGTCCCCCAGGGGAGTTCTTGCCCTACCTCCCTAACTGTCCCAATAAGATATCCGGTGCACTGCAAGCGCTGCCTGGAGATACTCGAGTTATCCATGACTTATACTACTGTGACTGCCTATCGCTCTTTTTGATCTTTACGTAAATAACCTTTCTGTAACTGAGAAACTATGCATTTGAGTGGCTATCCATCCATCTGAATCCATCACTGTCCTCTTTTTTCTTGTTTCGCACAACTTCGGTTATGACTGAACTTGCAGTTTGTCTAATAGAAACAGTCTGTGCATGAATGATTACCATGCCCCAGACATCGCTAGACGTACTAGACATCATTTTAAACTTCCTAGGTTTACAAAAGCATTCCCGTGTGCCAATATTATTGGATACGTGTGGCACTCTCTGGACTGCATAACAGATGCACAGATCTCTTTAGCCGATTCCAATCCAGAATCAGGACGTGTAGAGCCATATCCCTTCCGTGGGAGAAACTTACAACATTATGTTGGGCTGATAAAGTTGGGCGACATTCCTAACTTGACGTTCAACCACAGTTGGAGAGCGGGTCAGTTTTGCACAGGTTACCATGTATCTACCAGCCAAAAAGTGTGCTCTGAACACAAGCAGTGATAGCTATGATTCACAGCAGACGAATAGCACCGCTCGGTTCTTGGCCTAAGCTTGAAAACACTACGGAACATTGTTGACTGGACTGGTAAATGTCTCATGGAGCTCACATGGAAACATAAACGGACAGCCTTCTTATGGCCTTTGGCTTTACTATTGAGCACGCTGTCGTTCGGCGCCTCACCATTTTCTGCTCTAAGACATTAAATGTGATAGGCGATTCCTCAAAGTTTCATCCCTTTGTTAATTTTCTTTCCAAGGGTTTTTGAAATGATTCTGGTTTTTCTGGGTGCTATAGGCCTGTGCACAGACAGTCCTACGTTAAAGCTGCTCCCTAATTGTGTCAGCTGAATCGATCTAAAAAAAACAATTTGAACGAGAAAAATTGTCTGCCATCACGCCATCCTTTAAATCGTGAATTGCGAGTTTCAGAGTAGGCGGATTGATGTGAAACCTGTGAGATAACATCGCAGGAAAACTGAAACAAAGCTTTGCTGGAACTAAGCTGTTTATTTCCTGCCAATGGTGCTAGCTGTCATCTCTCATTAGCTTTTCGTAGACAACGTCTGGCAGGGGATATTCTTTACTCTCTTTGTCTAAAAACACACAAAACGAATGTTTAGCAATTCAATCAATGGAAGGTTAGCAAAATTCTGGGTACCGTTCGTTTAAGAGAACATTGAATATTTCGTAAAAACAAAGTTTTTTTCTTGGTGTCTCATGAAAAGGTCCCATTGTCTGATTCTGGTCTCACGTTTTATGGTGAACCCTGGGAGGATTCTTAACATAAGGAGGATGCGATGCACCAACCGACGCAACAAGGACCCAAACTGAGCTTCTCTTAGCAATTTTTTGTGATTTGAATGAAAGTTTTATGCTCCTTTAAGTGTGTATTTACCCGTACGTAACTTCTAAAATAGAATATGACCTCCAAATTAGGATCGTCCCCCAACAAGAACTCTAATCCAAGGTGAGAGAATAGAAGTTACTTTATTTTGATGAAGTTGGTGGCACTTTTAGGATGCCTGGATTGATTCGTACGGGGAAACTGCTTACGTCCATCAGATGAATTTTGCACTGCTCCTTCTAGTACAACACCAGTCTACACTCTTATTTTCAAATTTTTCCCCCGATAAACGTTTGCTTTTGTCACTCTTGCCACAATTTTCCCCACGAGGAAATTGAAGAAGCGTTTTTCAACTCCCTTGTGGTTCCTGTTGCATTTGTGTAATACTTCTCCCTCCGCATGTTGATACAAACATCTAACTAACGATTCATCATTCAACCAACAGATTCATTCAAAGATGACTCAGTAAGTTGCAGTCGGGATATGGTCATAGTCTGCTGACTGCATGTCGTGTTAAACAGTACGTGGTTTGAGCAGGTTTCCATTTTGCAACAGTTGGTTAGTGAACAAAACAATAATCAAAGTAATTGGCCAAAATGATTTTGAACATTCCTCTTCTGAAGCTAAAGGATCATCCGGCCCTAAAGAATCAGCGTGCACCTACTTCTCTTGGGTAGTAAAATAGCCATAAAACTGTGTCAGGTGACCCCATTTTTTGATAGACTTGCAGCATAACCCCCTGAATGCAAACTTCCTTGAGTATTACAAGTCCTCATTGTATATGGAAGAAACTTTTTCACAAAATTCCAACACAGCTATTCGGTGGTGTTTACAATGCCCTAATGATCGAGCTAGTTGCCTGGTTTTGAACAACACGACCAAAGATTCTAATGAATTTAGATCGGGCTGGAAGACTTGTGAACTGGCAAAACCGGAACTTCCGTGACACTTGCTAGACTAGGCTACTGACTCTTTTGCTTATTCATTAAATGAGAAAGTTGGTTTCGTTCAGATTAAAACAGTAACCATTGGCGACAGCGGTCGAAAACGGTGGCTTTAGAGGGGTAAATGCTGAAAACAATGTTCTGAGTTGGGCTTTTCCGTGAGTAAAAAATATTCTTATCCGCCATTTACGTTAAACGTTTGGTCTCATAGGAGGAACTACGTGAATATTGAAATGGGTAGAAATATGCTCCACTTATTGCCACCAGAATTGTAAGAAGCTGTACCAGGCGAGCCAGTGAAGGGATTTGATGCACCTAGAAAACACAGTCAATGTAGTGGGATGTTCCCTATGGAAGAGCACACAATAAAAAATGATTGGTGAATCACAAGATCTTGTATACGCTCGAATAGGTGAGTGGTAAATGTAAAGTTTCTGTCTTCAAAAACGCAAGTATTAGATAGCCCATGTTCTGAAAGGCAAATTATATTGTTATTGATTGTAGCTCGTTGCTAATTTTCTGATTTGTAGTTGCTCATGTAAAATTGTGTGATGCGTTTTGGCAGCTCTAACCTACCACGAATTTGGCCGTTGGTTTGTTCGCTGAGCGGAGCGATTTAGTTGCATTATACTCCGCAAAGGACTCAGTCAACCGGCATATCGAAATCCACCTTGTCTACCAACCGCTACGAGCGGTGAACCGCCAGCTCAGTGGTCACACTGAGTCAGCCTGGACCATCAGACCAGAGGATGAAGAAACGGGACCCAATGTGGAGGCAAAACAACAAAGATCAAGACGGAGGCAGAGGAGAGGCAAGGTCTCAAGGCTGCCCGGACACCCACCAATAAGAAAATAGGTTAACCAACAGGCCAATAGAAATGTTTATCCAAACCATCAATGAGCGATCAAAGTCGGTCTTGGTTAGTAGACCCTACATCAAATGATGCACGCGCAACAACCGCGCACTTCCGACCTCAATGCACTTCCACTCACAACGCGCTGAGGATGCCACCGTGACTAGTGTTGAAACGTCTACAACCAGTGCTCAGCTCAGCGAACAAACCGATGGCCATCATTACAGCCTGAGCTACCATTATACTCTTCAGCTACCACGAATTCGGTTATGAAAGGAGTTATGCAAATAACTTTCAAATTAGTGTCCTTTGGGTAGCGCAGAAGAGCGGCCTGTGTAACGATAACTGTCGTAGTCAACGTAGACTTCATGGCTTCCAAAAACTGCAGTGTCATAAATAAAACAACGAAGGTGGTAGAAGTGCCTTTCCTCATTGTCAATACCTGTTCACAATACCCACTGTCTTTCATAAGGGACACCTTCTGAGTTGCATACTGTAAAGTATACTCCTATCTATCCGTCCGCTTTATCCACCGGTTCGTCTAGCCGACCCTGTAGAAGTCTAAGGGGCCACTCATATGAACACAACCCTAGGTAAAGTGTGAGAAATTTCTCAAAAATATCCGTCTGTATGTATTCATTTATTTTACACCTGCAATTTAGCAGGGCTTTATTTCGATTTGGAACCCTAGTAGCAGATAAAGCTGGTTAATGGAGTGCTTTCAACTGTTTTTACTAGGTCTACTTCACGCTGCAGACCATCCCTATAAATATGGACACACTGTAGGCAATGCTGGCTACTCAGTTGAGAAGCATTCTGTCCAAAAAGATTTCATATTCATATTACTTTGACAGTATCCACGTTATTCACAAACCCCGTGTCAGGTGTTCTTCTAAGAGCGAAGGAGCTCAACAAGAGTATTTGTTATCATGAAAGGGTAGTTAATGCATTGTGAGCTACCAGACCCAAAACCACAGCGTATTCGCACGAAGCCTAGGTACTGTGAGCAATTTACTTCAATACAAGTGTGGATTTATGTAGGTCTGTGCATCTGTTTAGGCACACTCTATGTTAATTTCCTATCAGTTTCCTTTGCACGACAGAATGTTAGGTACTGCTTACTTTTTTGAGTAGTTTGTTGCTTGCTTGTTGTTGGTTGGATAAGTTGACTTGATTTCTATATCTGGGTGGAATCTGGATGCAGTCATCTTTCCATCTAGTCAGATATGACCTTATTTAAAGTGTGAACACTTTGACTCAAAATTTGAAAATGAATAAAATGCTGTTGCTACCAAAGTTGGTGAACATAATTCTGCTGAGGAATGAAGATCAACGTAAGTGGATGAGAGTCTGTTCTTGCAACATAAATATGCCCCCACTAACTGCGTTTTCTGTCTGTCTGATCAAAGCGTGGACAATCTAGTAGGACCTTGACATAGCGGTAATCAAGGCGGTTGACCTTGAAGACAGGATTGGCTGTTCGCCGTAAATCTCCGCAAAATATCGAAAAGGATTCCTAGCAGGCAGTGAACACACGGCAAAGCTGTATGGTGAAAAGATCTAGTTGCACGACTTACGGAATGATAAGGAAAGTCCATAACAGACGGGATGTTCATTCTTGAATTACAGAGCCGAATGGACGAGAAGACAGCTTCATCTGGATATCTACGATAAACTACTTACGCAATTTCATCTAGATGCTGAGCAGTGCCCAAAATTATACCAAAGTAAATATGCAACCATGAAATTTGTGCATTGATATACAAATCCTTACGTCGGATTGTGTTCCGCTACTCAGTGTGTCTTGACAATCAGGTCTCAGAATGAACTAAGCTAACAATTCCATTATAAAAGCAAGTTATCCTTGCTGGCAGATATCTGAACTCACTGATCCTAGTATCTTTCGACAGACTCCCCGTAAACATCCACCCTGCTGAGGGGTTCCGATTGCTGAGTTGATGCCTTTGCGGATTCTGTCAATCAGTAACGTTTTCATTAAAAACCTGTTTGCAACCAAAAAGCAACTCTTCGTAAAATTGGTGCCGTTACGATTTGTTCTTGGTCACACGCGATCGATCTTTGGTTCATAGTGGTGGGGTGGAAAGAGGGCCGACTCAAACATACTTGAATGGACCTCTTTCGCAAGCACCGCGGTTATACAAAGAAGACCTTTGTGGTTAGGTTTGTTTCGTTGAAGCAAGTAGGTATACTGGGTCACCATATACATCAGCCAAGTAGTAGTTGCAGAATGAAATGGTTTAGACAGTTTAAGACAATTCCTACTTTCGTCGTTTAACCATACCAAGCGTCACTTCCACAGACGATGAAAATTTAACGACTGACGGCCAGTTCTTCACTAACCACAATCCTAATCGAACCAATTACGTTTGACCTTTTCCAAAGCTCCCAACTAGCACAGCGAGAAAACCTAGTTTGCTTCCGAATTTTGTGTGGGCATTTGTGTGCATACTAATCATGTCTTCCTTTTATAGGCGCTTACCGACACACGTACACACCAAAGAATGCATGTAGGGAGCATTTAACGGTAACTGGGTTCGCCAGTCCATTCGCATGTCTCCAGTCTGTCAGTCAATTTACGCACGGCATTTGGCTGTTTCGTTCCATCACTCATCCGTTCAACTCTCCATCTGTCCATCTATCCATTCAATTGTCCATTCATGTAAGACAGGGTGATGTGGTTTTGGCAGCTGCCATAGCTGACAAACTGCAGAAGCAGAAATCTTTCACGACCCATGCAAACACACAACGCACGCACAGACGTGTATAAACTACGAGTCGCATACATTCGAGCAGGGGCACAGAGGAGGCAGGACGGTTGCCAATAACCGGTTTCAGACAAAATTCGAGTACGCGCACGACAAATGTCTACTAGTGCTGCATGTATTTTCCCCGAAGGAGGGACAACACCGAACTGAGTAAAATTGCAATATCACACACAAACACGAGCCACGGCAGCACAGTCAAAGAACATTGGTACGCGCGTGTATATTGATAAAGCGACTGTGTCAATCATTCCTGCGTCGAATGCGGCGGATAGCTTTGGTTGCCAACTCACCTGCTCTGGTTTTGTAAGTGTGCATAGAAGAAGCGGGTAAATTCAATTACCGGTGGTGGTTGTTGTGGTAAATCTCACGTGATACTTGTGCTACAAGCTTAGAGTTACGTGTGCACACACTTCCATGCGAGGAAGAAGCAAGGAGACAGGGCATTGTGCGTTTGTCTAAATCTGTTCATTAAACCGAGTTAATAGGCAAAGCAGAGAACAGGCAATGGAAACCAGACATGGGAAAAGTACCTCCTGTAGCACAGTGGTGTTCAAGGGCGCTCGAAAAGTAATGGGAATTTTGGTGCTCGTCCGATTAAAGACAGGAAGTTCAGATATATTGGATAAATAAACGGGCTACAAGTCAATTTCACTTCGAGGGAGGAGGATGAGGACGCCTTAGTGCGCTCTGGGGTACTGGAAAGCTATGTTTCCGATTACCCTCACTCACTACCGTCTGTTGTAAGTGTCGTATGTTGAGCCTAGCTTGAAAAACAGCGTGGAGTCCACTAGACAAGTTTCTGCCAGCTTTACTCGAAGACGGAGGTCTATGTAATAACTTTGAACAATATGAATGCTCTAATCAACTGCGATCTACTTCAAGCTGACTGGACACGATATCTCTGCAATGGAGAGGTATCTCGAGAGTAGCCCAGTGAGAAACACCATGGATTTGCGTCTGGATGACTTGGATCCCCGTTGGGTACCTTGTACTTGGTTGATCTCTGTTTTCGGAATTGCACACTCCTTTTTTCACCAATTCCATCCTAACATTATTTTATCTCAATCATCTCCCATATATCCGCGCCAAACTGACAAAAGTTGGCTTCTCAACCATTGAACGGTTGTTGAAAGTATGATACAAGTTGTCGCAGGAGCCGGGATAAACCTTACAGATAATGAATACCAATAAAAGTATATGAATGAGGTCTACGTTAGTTCGGTTCAAGGTGCTGAACCGATAGAATGTTTAGTCTACGCATGCAAATCCCTATAAAAGAGTAATTGTGAAAATTAGGTGGACTTAACTGAGGACTGTAAAAGTCTTTGCTGGTGCGTGACAGATGGATTCCGGTTTAACCAATAAAAACTTGACCAGAGAAAAACCACTTTCTCTCTGTGGGCTTCCTGTTGCGGGTTCCCTTGACTAATAGTCCCGTTAGTTTTATCGTAAATTTCTGAGTTTTGTTGTATTAAGAGCTTTGTTCTGAACTAACTTCAGGGTGTCAGAATTGAGTACAGCTACTACCGCTTTGTCTATTCACAAGACACTGGTTTCATTGTGCGGACTGGGTAAACTGTCGACCAATAAACTCGCAAGCTGACACCACCCCCTCCCACGTAGAAGCACAGGTTAGGGACAAACGACAGCATGATGCAACATAAAGAGTGGCCTAAAAATCTCACGTCTATCTGAATTAATCAGTGTGTGGTTCTTTATTCTTCTCGAAAACACATGAATCTTATACGAGTCTGCACCACTACGACCTCTGAAGTGCAGTACTGAATCTAACGACCCCGATGCACTGGAAGTTGATCTGACTTCTAGGTCAAAACTGAATAGACCTTAATTTTCCATACCTTGTTCCAACTATGAGAACAGGTGTTCTGGCTAAGTTAAGCGCCTTGTTATGTGAGCAGACGAGAACCTTATTTAACGAAAATTTCATTTAAGTGGGTCCAACTCTTTGTTGTGCGTATAGCACTTTGTCTGTGTTGAGTCTACCTCACTAAACCTAGAAACACTTGCGAACGAGGAACTAACACCAGCGGCACATTCAGTTGAAGAATATCATAAACGAGAGATCCAGTTGAGCCTCCCGTGAAAACCAAATTGAGTTGTAAATGAGTGTATTTGCCGAAATCAGTCCAATTTGGGTTCAAGTAGAACATAAGGTTGATGGAAACTCGGGGACTGCGCCTACCTGATGAGCCCCAAGAAGGGCAAAACCGGTCGTTGGCTGTAGAAGAGTTTTCAGCAAACTTGTGAGTGGTTTCCTTTATGAAAATATACTGCGATATCTCGGATATCGTACCAACTGAAACATAAGGCGGCCTTTGTGCAGCACATTCAGTTGAAGAACATCATACACGAGAGATTCACTTGAGTTTCCCGTGAAAACCAAACTGACATTTAAATGCGAGTATTTTTTGAAACCTAGAAACACTTGTAAACAAGAAAATAACACCAGCAGAGACCAAATAGATTTGACATTAAGTAAAAAAACTCAAATTTTCGCTGGAAATTTGGTCCTGCAAGTGAAGCCAAGCTGTACTGAAAAGCCGAGAACCAGAAAGCTCTAACTTGCTGAACTGAACTTCATACCTCTATCATGTACCGCTACAGCTGACAGCCATTTGATTTTACTCGTTCATAACGAATTACTCGGACGTCTCATCAAGTATTACTCAGGTCTCATTCCCGAATTCTCTTACCATCTTCATTTTTTCCACCCTATTTTTTATCGTGTCTATCAGATTTGCTGATATGTTGCTCGGGCATGAAGTTAGAATAATTTGGTTATGCACCCATTTATCCTTCATTACCATAGGAGCTTCTACCTTGTCGCTCAGAGTAGCCCATCGTCCAGCATATCCTGTCGAGCCCCATATGATAGCGATATAATTGGCATTAACATGATGGCTGACTGCGAGCCATTCAGTAAACCACTGAGAACTTGCATCTGACTGCCAAATTTAGCAGTAATCAACTTCGGACCATGAGATTGATAACAACATGCATTCAGAGGTGTGGAATATTCTATAGAGAATGAAAACGTCAAAATTGGTGGTACCAAGGTAGAATTGCTGGATCTAAACCTTGCCCTCAGAGACTCACAGGAGAACTTCGTAAACGGATTAAAGCCGGAAGTTTTCCCTCGAGTTTTGCAGGAACATCTACCCACCACAACTTCACTGTGCCTTGCTCGGTTCACATGTTTGTCAATCGCCATCAGCTCGTGTCCAACCCTAAAATACGTCTTTTTTTATGGCATGTTCGTTTATTTTGTTACTCCTTTGCTGTCTCTGCTGCACTCTGAACACTGAAAAATATCCACCTGGTTCCAGTCAACTACAAATCTGGAATTCTGAGGGTCCCGTTACTTACTTGAGGCGTACTTAAAGCATCTGCAGATAGCGTAGCTGACAAGGTATTTGATACCAGCAAGGTAGTAACAAATTTCTTACTGTAAAGTAACATCAAAACACCGTACAACTTTCCACATTTCTGCTAAGAGAAACTGGTTTCAGTGCAGCTACGTCTATTTTGTCGGCTTGTTTTAAGCAATCCCACTACACCACTTAAAAGATTCTAAACAGATCGAGGTCGATTCTTTGCAAAATTAGTAATTCAGAAGAAAAGTTGAACGTCTACCTTGCACAATTTATAGTATCACCCTAGTGTAATTGGACTGCCAACCTCATGAGAATAGTGGAAAGCCCGCTACGTGAACAACAGTGGTGAGCAGGTGTTTGCTTGTTGGGAACACTGTAGATGTCACGAAGAGACTGGACCTTACCGTGGTGTGACGGTTTGCGCAATTCAGCGACCCATTGAGCTATACTGGGGGGGGGGTGTCCCCGCGATATTCACAGAGTCTCTCATACCAGGTTGGTCTATGGCTAGAGGTCTGACGAACACAGTCTCCTGGTCCTCCAGGTTGGGGGTTGGAACATATGGCGACTTGTTCCATAGAAGTGGTAATGCATTTGCATTTCCTGCCAAACACCGCTGCCTTGCGGTTAGGCTCTTGAGCCAAAAGCTTTGGTTGAAGACCCTAATCGTCCTCCTGTCTAGGTGTGGGCGCCCTGACAGTATTCCAGCCCACGTACAACCATGATATCTACGTCTAACAATAAGTACGGCAGCGAAGCATCGGTGCTGAACACTGATGTCATGCTGTCGATGATGATGATAATGATGATGTTGATGCGTTATTTCAATCCTTAAAGAGACCATGGTCAACTGCTGATTGTGTTGTGACAGTGAAAACCATCCGAAAACAAACAAGTTTGGGTTTCATGTCTTCGACACCATTTCTCCATCGTTTTACTTCACTATTGCGCCCCGTCAAAAGCTACAAATAATTGCAGCGATTTTCATCTCTCAACTGTTTTGTCTGTGCATGATAATTTCCGTGTGGTTGTCGTGTTGTGGTGGGTTTAACTGCTTAGAGAGTGCAAGCTAACGAAGTGGCTCTCCAGACAACCAGAAGTTTTAATCCAAGTAAGCGGCTCGCATCATGCTTCAAGCAGGACCTCCAAGATAGCTCTGAATCGAAAGAAACTGGGCATCAAGTAAGGTGTGGTCACGGCACCAGCTTTTGCTTTCAAGTTGCCATCGTTGAAAACTCACTGGCAAGGTACATCCTTCTATTCTTTCTGCTGCCTAGGTTACGCAACGCCTTTTGTTGTGTCAGCATAGGGGCTATTTCCGAATTTCTAGTCTGCTGAATCTGGGTGCGACACACTTCGTTAGGACCCTGGAGGTTCTAGCGTCGCACTGTCTCGTGTCTTCAGGCAAATCGAAAGAGACTGTACATTTTCAGATGCTTCAGAAGGCGGCCGCGGCAATGTTGGTCACATTAGGACCACCCTCATGAAAACAGGAGACGTCGGTGTCAGCTTTTTAACTAGGAATTTGCTTTGAAGATATATCTACAGACGATATGTACACAAAAACCAAAAGACAGAATGCCGACACAACCGTCGTTGGAGATAATTTTCACCAAGTTACGAAACTTTTGTAAATCAGCTCATGATTCATGACTTAGCTGCCTCATATCATGATGGAGGTGAACCTTGAACCTGCCTTCGAGCCAAGTCACAGTGCAAAACGAGACTGTGTCGAAGACCAGGTAGATATATTTCGTCAAGAATTTGAGGCCCCACAAGTCTCAGTTCTCATGGCAATTCGCAAATAAAACAACCAGCAGACTTTTCCTTTGGCGTTCTGTGTTTTATTCAAGTTGTGTAAAGTTCACCGTCCTCGCCAAAAGGCCGAATTTCTGGGTGTTATTCATCTTTTTGCAGATAAATCGGTGAGCAAAAATGATCCGAACAAAATAAAGGCCATAGGCGGTGTATGAGTGAATACCGTATTCTCTTAAATAACTGGAAGGACTTGTGTTTTATGGTTCATACCTATATCTACAGCATACACATTATCGATCTTCGAAAATAAAATCGGTTGAATGCATTATCATCAAGCAGATCACTCTGATCAGTACAGTCCAAAACTAGTGAAATCTTGCGAGTCATTGTATATCGTGTGGTCGGCAAGGGCATACCATCGTCGCTCAGTCGTTGGCCTGATATCAGTGAGAATTCAGATGACTCAGTTGTGTTGTGCGCGTCCCCCACGAAAACAAGGTGCCTGCATGAAAGCCTGATAACAGAGACAACTAAGTACAATTGAGTTAAAAATTGATTTTCCCAACTTTCCGAGATGACCTGACGTTTTGAATCAAGCTCCCACCAGTTGATCTACAGGCCAATAAGGATAGTCGTAAATTGGATCCTTCACATTCAGTAGAACTCAGCGCACACAGTTTACGGTCTATGTGGTGTGTGAGTGGATTACTAGCGGCACACAAAGAAGCTGCAAGTTGTGCTGAACATCTTCCTAGTGCGTTGTCAATCTGGTTTCAGATGAAGGTTCCCCGGCCTATGGCAACCAGCAGACAACACCAGAACCGAGATACTTGTTACTTTTCAGCATAGTATACTGAGTCGTATAGTGCTCTGTTAAGGACAAGCATGGACTGGTAAATTCACTCAGACAGGAAACGGTACACACATGATATGGTAACAACAAAATCTAGAGAAGTATGAAAACAAGCAACCCTTCACTCAGCCTCACAATGACCATCATTCTGTTCACATATCTGTCACAGAGGTGTCTTAGTATGTCCATCATTAATGTGACTCAGATTTTTCAACATGAACTATATCTGCACATCAGTCATCGACAGTGCACCTAGGCCAACACATTGGAGTAGTAGGTTGCTTAGAAGACTGACGGTAGAAACTGTGGCACTTACTTACAAATCGAGCAAGTTGATTGGAACGAATGGATATCTTCCAAAATCGATAATGTTAAGAACAAGGAATCCCTGGAAGTGAAGGGAAAATATGCTGCTGACTTTGCTAGGCCTGTAATGCCACGATACTCCCAATTTCTATTTCAAGAAAGGAGTTTTAATGTGGTCCACGCAATGAAATTATCTGTTGGTTGATAAATTCAACCAGTCAAGCTGACAAAATATTCTGTAAGGTCTTTTAGGAGCCTCACGAAATACCAAAGTCTACACGGAAACAGAGTCACTTACAGTCCGAATCTCTTTCAGCAGAAGCTTTTAGCGATTAGGCACACTGTCCCTCACCAAAGCACATTCCATAAGGTCACTGGGCCAATGAGCATAAAGTGTCCTCCGCTGATGAGCCAATCGTGGATTGACCACAAATTTGTCACGAGTTACCCCTGAAGTCCTTCAAAAGCTTAGTATGGCTAAGCTCACTCCCTCTTAGCTCCGCCCATCAGTGTTGAAACAAATGGAAAATGTACACCTAATTACTACTATTTTGAACTGTACTGCAAGTACAACTTTGCGACAAAACCAGGTTTCAAGTTATTCGCAATGAAAGGACGACCGCTGTATCGGCGTAAAAATGAAGTCTAAAGTTAATTAGCTTATTTAAGTTCACGCTCCTCAGTTTACTCAGCCTGTGTTGCTCTAAAACACAAAGGTATCACGCTTTTAGTGGCTAAGTTTTCTGAGGTAGGGAACAAGGCTAAGCGTTACGTATACCTTAGCCATACTGCACATCACATCTGAGGTACGAAATGATGGTGACAACAATATGTGCCCGCCACAGGCAAAAATCCTACATTACGAAATGATAGTAGTTTTCAGCTCAAGGTTTCATGAAGGTCCCAGAGACTGAAGTCCCTATTTTTTGTTTCCTGCCTAAAGAGATACCTCTCCGGAACAGATGAACTCCCTAGGAGAGCCAAAAACCGCGCTTCTCGTCGGCCATTAGCTTTCGTGCGGCTCACTCAAAACGGGACAATCCTTTAGGAGAGACAAAGACCTTTTCTTATATTGTACTCCCTTCGTATAGCATACTGCACACATTTGAATTGCACAACTTCGTCGTCACTTAACCAATGGTACGTCGAAATGCAGTCAGTGAGCGATCGCTAGTTGTCTTGCGTCTACCCTCAGAGATGTCTGTTCAGTCATATTTTGTGAACCTGAACTTCTCTTTTCAAATTCGATCATCCTATTCTCGTTTTAAGTAACTCATACGGCGGTCTCTGGCAATAAGTTCCCTGCGTGAAAATCATTTTTCAAGTGAAGCAATATTCCATTGCGAGAAACTATAACTGATTTTTGGTTCCCCCGAAAGAACTCCCCAAATGAATTGTCAGATTAATTCCATAATTTTATTCCCACACACATACCAAAATTCTGAAACGGGCAACATGAAACGCCAAAGTACATACTATCTCACTTTAATCAGGTCAATAAAATGGCAGTATTTAAAAATGCGATTTAATGTACGCATAAAACTGACTTGTGGTCACTGGTCAGTCATGCAATGATACAATAAAACTTCACAGTCAACTTTGACCTCTGACCACCTGGAATGAATATATGAATATCAAATAGTCACCTCATAACAAACCAACGTTAGGTAATCGGTGACGTCACTTTATGATCGATTCCAGCTGGCTTACAGTTGCGCTCAAGTCACATGATGCATAGTTTGCCAAGTGTTCTAGCGTTCACATCTAATGTCTGTTTCACCCCTAGCGACGTGCCCTTCATTGTAATTGATGTTGATCCGGAAGCTGCCAGGATTGGAGAGTAGGTCCTCAAGAATAAGTAGGTGGTGCTCAAGAGCTGCTTTGGAAGGTGCTAAATATTTTTGTGTTCCTGAACTGGATCGATTAAAACAACCATTATGGTTAATGATCACAGTTGAGGAGCGCATGATAGAGGTTTATGGGATTACAGAGCGAATTTTAGCTTGAGTTATTTTGCAATTGGGAATGAAGTCTTCAGTCCTGGACCTTAGAGTCGAAGGACAATATTGATAAGTTACAAGCTACGACCAACACACAAAGTAACATCCACCTCATTTGCATTCCTTCTCTACAGATTGCCAAAAAATGTCGGAGATCTTCCCCTAAAAACGCAACAAAATTACAGTAAATTAAGTATGATCCAAGTGTGACATCCATAAGTTTCGCTACTGCAAAAAAAGGGAATAATGAAGCGAACCATGCTCATCACTGATTAGTTAGGCAAGCTCCAGGGAAAGGGTGGTTATTTAAAAGATTTTGGGTTAGGACTTGGGAAAAGTAGTGCTTGAGAAAACAGAGACAGTACTCAAAGCTCATTACCTCTTATCGGTAGGGGAGCCGACAGGAGTTCATAAATATCCGAACCCATTTCCCCCCTCTTCATACTTAACAATGGATGTGACTAAATTTGGTGTCACACTAAGTGTTGACTACCAAACGGATAAGTGTACCTAGATAGGATGGGGAAGTATACGGTAACCTGGATTAGAACAGTTCCCTGAAGCGTAATGGGTCGGATCGAGTTCACTCCAGGGTTTTTCAACGGTCAGTTGAACACCGTACCAGCCTAATCATACTTAGGCGACCATAGGACAGAGATACTTTTGAATTATTTACGTGATTTAAGTATGAGATTTATGTTAGTTGGAGTGTCGTGTAGAGACAAAGCGAGTGCCCTTAGATACTGGGATCAGCCCCGAATTGTTGGTGATGAGCCGTGCCTTTCAGCTTTTATTCTTCAAGGGCTTGGTTTTAAGACTATTCAAAGCAAAGGCATAAGCCTGTGCAGACACTGGCTTCAATGGAGGTACAGTTGTTGGTCCGACTAAACTCGCCATTAAAGATCGCTCTCTAAGGGTTCACTACAGTTGTACAGCCGTTCAGTTTAGCTTTTCTTGCTATCTACAGTCTTCCTTGAATATCGACAAACTTAGATCATACCCAGAGGACAGTGAGGACTACGGATTACCAGCGGATGAGTGATGAAATTATTCCACTTCTTGAAGATTCCGTTACTAAACGTTTCTGTTTGCAGCCTAAATGCGAAACAGGTTTTTCGAAGCTGAAGCTGTACACGGCTCATTCACTTCATGTAAGCAAGAACTAATAGTAATCCAGTAGGAGGAAAGGAAAACTCCGTTAGTCCTTGATGGTCGGACGAAATTTCGTCTCTACTGAGTGCGCAGGCTGCCTCAGGAATCCGAAGATAGAATGTTCAGGAATCCCGGCGAATTCTTGGGAGGCAGAATGGATACAGTCATGGACTGCTCAGGTTCCCCCTCGACAACAGCCTTTAGCTTGTTTGACAGCCGCTATCCTGGTGATCCATGCAAGTGCTTCAGAATCAAAGTCTAAAAAAGTGTGATGAATTTAGGAACTTCATCTTCCAAAAACATGAAACACTGCAACTACTCTTCCTCACGTTGCGCCCAGAACAATCTTACCCTCCGTTGAATGAACCGCTGCTACCGCAGACACGAAAAAAGTATTCTAGATGATGCACTGTAACACGATGATCATGCACACCAGAGAACGAATTGAAAGTTCTAGGAATTTTTTCTGGGACAGTGAGAAAACTTCTCAAGGCCATGTCGTCTCATACGCAAAGCACATCGTCTCGACATGAGAAGCAAAAAAAGCGATTCCGCGTTAAATACATTTTGACTGAAATTCAAGGGTAATACTTTAATCTGTTTTGACACATGTAAAAGAAAACCTCATTCATATCGGACTGTTTGCGAGATCTAGGAATATGTAGAAGAGGTCGAGTTGGCCTATGTGGACCGAAAAGCAAAACTGATACATAATTCGACCGTGGTTTGGGTTGTTTTGTACAGAAAGGTGTGGTAGTGGTTTACAACGGACAGCAGAAGAAAGCACTGAACGTCAAGTATGGGTGTCAAGTCTGTGTTGTAAGCCAGTATTTTATTCGTCAGGTGACTTCAAGGGAGCCACAGCCGTTTAGGGGATGAATTAGGGTTAAATTGGTTAAATTTGAGGTATTTACGGTGCGAGGCGATTCGGAACCAGTGTTGGCACAACGGTTGGGTGGGAATAGTAGGGAAGTATAAGGTCGCTGGAAGGCTACTGTTGTTTGGAGATCTGTTGAAGAAGGTGCGGGTACAGCACTGGATGAGGACAAGGATAGGAGTGGTGAAGATTTCAAGGAGTGATCGGGTGAACTCTGTTTCAAGATCCGTCCTTCGACGGTACCATCAGGTGTAATTCTGTTGCCCCCCGGTATCGGATGGGGAGTACGCCAATCGAAGTAACTGACTGATGTTGCCCCAGCGGTAGCTTGTGGGAGCCATCCGACCGAGAGTACGTTTGATGGACTAGTCGCGGCCGTAGAGGCTGCTGGTAGGCCTTCGGTATCCGATGCCAATAATTCTGGCTGGAGTGTGTTCGCTATTGCTCCTGCGTTTGATGAATATGGGTGACTGAGAGGATCATACATGTTTGTCTGTGGTTTAGGCAACGACGAAGTTGTGAAACTCGAATTCGCGGAAGAATTAGCTTTGAACAACAAGCTTGTACTCTCGAGGTCTGAATCAGTGGACGATGAGTGATGACTGGCTGACTGAACTGTGCTCTCCGAATTATGGGTGGACTGGTGCGTCGAAAGTGATGAGTCTCGTGTATTCGAACTAGAATGCAACAAAGTAAACTCGTTTTGTACTGAATTTTGACAAAGCGTTGGTGAGCTTCGTTCGATTTGTTCTGACAGACTACTGTATCCCGTCCCATCAATAATGGAATCTGAAAGATCACGCAGCTTCCTGGCATCGGTGGATTGGGGGAATACTGGATTTGACATTTGATACATGCTGGGTGCATAAGCCGGATGTGTATAAGCAATTCCATGTTCAAAATCACGACGCGCACTTAAAAATCTGTCTCTCTGTCCACTATCCATGTTCGCGTTTGACCTTGACAAGAGTGCACTTGGCTGGTTTGAAGTTTGAGAGAATTGAAGGGAGGAGAAAGGTAGGAATGCGTCAAAAACTTTCGATGTTGTTGACTGGGTATTGAAGGCCGGCCCGGATTGCGTGTATGGATGTAGTGTGCTAAAACAAAATGGAATAGATACGGCTGGTCGGTACTGATCTGCTGAGTCCCGCCCGGAAAAATCACCACATGTAAGTGCGTTAGGAATACGATCACATGATCGCAAAATGTCAAACATGTGGGGTGACTTGAAGTCAACCAAAGATCCGACGTCACAACCGAACAATTCGGTCTTGGAGGAGTGGCGTCTTTTCCGTGTTTTTCGAAGACTGACCTCAGAGTTTTGGTCCACCGAGTCGACTGCACCTGCGTCCGCACGCTTCCCCAGTTTGCAATTAAACCTACCCAGGTTAATAGGTTCCGATTTGATAAAAGTCGATCGATGAGATATACCGGAAGAACATTTGGGCGGCTCATTGACTCCATTCACATCACTGCGTAGTTCATCTTCAAAGTGCCCGTTATTGCGAATCTCAGAACTCTCTACATCCAGCTGTTCACTACCGGGGGATCGCGCCTCCAAATCGGCTTGAGAGTTGGTAGGTGACAACGAGTGGACCCGCAAATGCTTACGCAAAGAGCTAGGATGAGTGTAACTTTTGTCACATCCTTTAAATCGACAAAAATACGGTTTGTCGTTCATATGCACATGCATATGTTTTTTCCTGTCCGAACTGTTAGCGAAACGTCGGTCGCAGCCCTCGAATTCGCACATGAAGGGCTTTTCACCTGCGACAACGAAGAGGGTGAAAACAAAACATAGGTTAACACAGACCAGCAACAAAAAAAAAGAATTTTCACAGACCTCTGATGTGACATGGTTTTCAAAATTTTATAATGTCGCACACTGGACTAAACTATTAATCTTCTGTTCGCAGTCTGACCTAACTCATTGGTAGAGGGCAGCGGTTGAAATGAGCTCGCCATCTTTGATATTTACATATTGGATCATCATATAACAAACGACGAACATAACGAACATTATTGCATACGGACATGTTCATTTGCTCTATCTCAAGGACTGCGTTACAGGGCCCTCTGATAAACTCTAAAGGACTCCAGTGTCAGTACGGCAGGGAATCATTCCTTGCTCTGCTCAGTTGGATTGGTCGTCAGACAAGTAACGACAAGTCTTCTTACTTTCTGCTTGGGAATTCCCAGGTCAACTTACAGCGGGGTTCGGAAACTTGGCAACCAATGCTGAGTCAGTTCGGTCTTGGTTATGTCATCCCACAATATTTTGGACACGCCTTCACATAGTCCGGACTCGTACCGTAGCCTCAACCAAACATGCGTCTGATCTTGGTTAATCGCAAGATAAAGGGCCGTATAAAAACATGAATCAGACAGGCGTCCATCGCCGAGAATTGCTACGAGCATACCATCCTTCAAGTCGTCAAACAAGCTAACCCACGTGACTAGTGACAATGAAGCTCAGAGGATCGATACTCCTCACCCAGTAATCCGGCCAAATCTCTCACTGCAATCTCCCGAGTGTCACCAAATCACTCCAAGCCTGCCCAACATAATGCATTCACAACAGTGGAGTCAACTACGATAACTAAACCTTTGCCAACAGAAGAGCCAGGTGAAAATATCTTCCCTCTTTTGGCCTATCAATCTCCAAGTCAAAGATGTACCTCATCTTTTTAGGACGATTTTACTTGGTGGTTACTGAGTAATTTTTATATTAAAGTTTCTTTATTCTTTTGAATCTTTAGAAGATAAGTGAGTCAAAGCGTGGTCTTGCGGCTAGGTCATTTTTTTTAACGTGGTCGAAATAAAAACTTAACTATGGAGTTAAATAAAATCAAAAATGAACCTTCAAGGAACTATGTGACATTAATAAGAAAATCTGACAGTGAATGTGAAATAAGAATATTTGAGTCAGAATGCAACCTGGTATTTCATCAAATGGGACTTGATGAGAACAACTGAAATGGTCAGGTACTTGGCGGACTATATTCATTTGTGGACTAGGTTGATGCTAACCAAAGGTTCAGTGGGATCCCAGCATAATAACTCCTTTAGAATTTTTTTCAATCGAATAATTTGCATGAAAACCATTTTATGTTCGAGTTGGTGCGATATTCGAGGTACCCGTGTACATTTCCCTGACATAACACACCATGTATAAGGTCGAAATTTGCCAGTCCAACTTGATGACATCGTGCTACGTAAAGGACTTTGTGCTGTCCTGAGGTGCACCATTTCGTGTAGTCCAACTTTTATGCTTTCAGAAATAAATGATATCTAAGCATGTAACCAGGACTCGGTGACAAGCACGCATGTACAGGAGGTCCACTGTACAGAGGTTACTCTCTCCCAGATCGTTGTCAGAGGATAGATCTATACGGCACGAATAATGCTTCATACACTATGTAGAGTCCCATAAATTAGTTTGGACAGAAACACCTTTTTGGATCCACTCTGCGTCAGTTACGGATCCCATCCCTCTCTCGCTAGCTTTGATTTCCCATCCTTCCTAGGCAAACTGAATTGCAATTTTTGTCGACACTTTCACCAGCCACAGGTTGTTGTTTTATGGGAAATCTGACAGTTGTAACAGCTTCACCTTCGTGACGAAGATACGACTATAGTGTCTGCGATTCTAAGAATCAATGTTTTTTTTACACAACGGTTCCCCACAAAATGCAGTTGATCGACTGACGGAGATAAACTGGCTAAAGCCAAGGGATTGTGAACTATTTTCCAGAAAGACGATGAAGAGATAAGGTAAATGTGGTAAAGACTTAAACGATGCAAGGTTTCATTACCTGAATGCTACCAGTCGACTCAGCTGTACTAAAACCCAACCTGTGCAGAGACACTAGCCAATAAAATGTTTTCATGTACGGATTTTGGTTGATGGATCTGTTCCCCGTCTCTAGGTTGGTGACTTCATTACTTAGGTAGTGGTTGGTCCCAAACCAGACTGGTCAGCACACTGTTCATATGTTTTGAAGATCATAAAACAGATTCATGTGTAGACCTCCATTTTTGACTCTGTTGATAATGTCAGCGCAATTTATATTCGAATGGCTTATCAAGAACTGACCGCTGACCGGTACCATTTAGCCGCTAGGGAATTTTGACATTTAAATTTCATGTATTCAGGGGCACCGTGGTTCTCAAACATTTTCAGCTCACATCTCCTATGCGCGATGATGTTGTTCCCTCTCAGTCATTTTATATGCACTATACACACGATGTTATACCAATACTTCTAAAAATGGCACACTTTCCAGAAGAAACCAGATGGCACTTTCCCACCAAGTGTTTGTTTGGGCGTAAATTATTATACGTACCTGGTGAATATCAGACTGACGGCCAACCGAAAAATGTCCGGGGTGCCCAAGTGCTAAAATGTAGTCTGTTTCGATATTGGGAATGAAACCTACAAATTTCATTGCAAAACTTTTTCGTCGAAGAGGTGTCGGAAATGAAATGGGCAAATGCTTGACCTTCTCAGTATGCACGTATTTGCTTCATTCACTAAAATACGTACAATCATCCCCATGTGTTTAATAACATCACAAGTCCGACAGCAATAAAGAACACGGACCGAATATTCAGCGACAGTGATAAATAGATCTACTCCAACAGGTGAAAGTTTAATCGAGCAACTTTTGCGTGCTAAAGCAGTGACGACTAACCGGATGGTGTGCGCATGAGTAGTCGAAGCGGCATTTTGATAGACGGAGCGACCATGCTAGACATGATCACAAGTATCCATGAAACTGAAAGCGTTTCTAAAATCCAACTTCGTACCCACCGCTTTACAAGCCCTTAAAACTCCTCCTTGTGGAAAAATGACCTCGCACATTAAAAATTCTCGATCATCGATTGCTACACGTGGCAGAAACGGACGCCTAATTAATACTTTCAGTCGTTTCACATAAGATCCTGTCTTTACAAAAGTTCCACATGAGTTGTGACCAGTAGGCCATTCCCAAGGGAAAGAAAAAATTATCCTTATCCAAGGAAGAGAGGACTAAATCTCCCACAAATCCTACCCAACAGAACGATACACTTTGAACTTTGCCCATCTTTGTGGCTTTTCAACATAAAACGTGGCAATGTAACATCTACTTTGTGCGTTTAGTAAAGCCTACTTAAGCGACAAGAGCCTGTTGAGGGAATCAAAAAACCCTTCAGGGTGGTTAATGACAATCAAATAAAAAACGATGGCCTAAAAGTCATCCAAAATTTTTTATTCAATCCTGATCTGTAAAGCCATAGCGAACATGGAGTTATGTGTATGCTGCGTTCACAAACCGAACACAGTTATGATGCATAAGACGAAGCCTCATATATAAGTTTTCGTAAAAAGTATTCCGTCTCTCATAAATATTGAATGAGTGCATACCCCATTTTAGTTTATTCGTGATTTGCTTAGGCCGTATAGACCGTTGAAACCGCGCCAGTAAATATGTGGGCATCAATTACTGCTCAGGTGTAAAAGTTTCAGGTATAAAACTTGGCTATTCTGACGTGTGGTTAGCCACATATTTTCAATAACGAAGGTAACAATTTCATCTATTCTTTAGTGGTAAGTGTCCGATTGTTACGGCAATTTTTGTTTCAAAGTGATCGCAGTTTATGGAACTTGCTCCCGGCAAAATTACCTCCGATCCGCAGCATCCTATCCGACAGGCAAGGCCTCTTTGGTTGTTCAGCCACGCCTACTCCAGGAAACCATAGCGACTAGGTACTTTTGAAACTCTTCTTTATGTTGCAATCACCACGCAGCAATAGAATGAAAAACTATGCGAGACTCATGCGGTGGTTTTAATTTGATGACCCAACACCTTCCCCCTTCAAATCGAATGATTGAAACAGTGAACAAGCAACTTGAGTAGGTGTGAATTATAACCTGGTCAGAGGGTGGGAACTCAGGTCTATGTGAGTGTCCCAGTCAACTTGAAGATCGAACGCACTGCATTAGTAAGCGAACATACGCACATAAACATCCGACCTACGCCACCACTGACGAACTGCGGTCAATCGAGAGAACTGAAAATGAATTAATAGTTTTTTTCATCTAGTCCATCCTCTGCGCAGAAACGCGTCAAACTATATCCAACTCATCCACATTCTTTTACTCGATAATAAGAAATGAATTTTCTGGTAACGACTATTAAGGGCTGTCTGTTATGTCTGGGTTTGCTGGACAGAACTTAGCAGTGTTCCGAAAGTGGTCTTTATCTATAACAGCATGATCTAATTTTCCACGAAGGTCTCCAAGGTAGTGCACGAAAAGCAAAGGAAAAGAACCTATGTAACAGAATATCTGAGAAAATTCGCAGAATATTTGTGTTTGAAAATCATTCGGAAATAACGGCAGCATTCTTATTGCTGAAACTTCGGATCGCCCAAGTTGTAAACTGCTTTCAGTATCTACCTTGTGTGTACTGTCCACACTTTCCGTGTTCAAAACCTTCTCTATCTGATTTGCTGATGGGGTTGATGTGGTTAGTTCATCTTTGTTTACCCAAGAAACGTCCGGCTCTTTCGCCACCTTCTGAGGCCAGTTAAAACTTCACTATCCAACAATTCCGACCAAAAAGTGCCCAAAGAATTTCTCAAAATGCCTAACAGTTGGTAAAAGGAAAGTCTATCATCATAAATCCAAGTAGTTTGTGAGCCCAACACATGAACTAAAAGCCAAATGGCATTTAATAATTGGCATAAGCTTCCTCCTCAAACTTGTGAAGATATCTTGCGTTGAAACTTCTCAGATGAGATCCACGGCAAACTGGTGGTTGGATACAGTTGAACGCTTTGTTCGAGCCTCCAATGGAAATTTAAATTCATGGTTATCTCACTGCCGTAGTTAAAGTACATACTTTTTAGTTGGCCATTGTTTCACACTTATTTATTCTTCTTACTAGAAGCTTGGGATACCACAACACAAAATTACAAACTTTTAGACGTGCAATTAAGATGTTCCAACCGTGGGCAGGGATTTCCAACTTAGTAATGTCACATCTTCAATGTATCTTGCCCAGATTTTTCCAGAGCATTTCAAGTTTAGTATCGATATATTTGTGTTGACATTCAGGAAACTTTAGATAAGAAAGTACAAAATTCTCTACGTTTCTTAGGGGCATTTAGGTGAATAAACGATACACTCCTTAGGAGTAATCACTTACATCCAATGAGGACATAACGGGCTCATTGGATGTACCATGAGTTGGTGCGTGCTAAGAGGGTCATGTTGTATAGCTGAGATGCTGGCGTGACTTATAAGTATGGAGATTAGGTTTGAAACACCCCCGGTTCTACCCAGAATTTGAAATGTGCCCTAAACAGTCTCGGCTACACTAAGCGGGTGAACGTGATTTCGCTCGTTACCGTGACGTTCACTGATGCTTGAAAGAATACATGGACCCGGTGGGCAGGGCGACGTTTGAGAGTGCTTTTTACCAGCCTGGAATGTTCCATTCATAAAGGTCTTCAGGTCAGGATGGCAAAAATTTACTTACTCAAAATCACCAGGGAAGTGACATGTCTCGACAAAGGTTTCTAGGTAGGAGTGAATTATCGCGTTTTCATCACCAGAGTTATCCATCATGATCCAAGTCAACAGTTATGTGCAATCGAAGTTTCATACCGGGAGTGTATGTATAACGTGCTAGTGACCGTGTACATGAATTCGGATAGCACAGATAAAGTGTGCATGTTCCTTATTGTGAACCAGACACTATAGGGGCATCGCGTAAAAAGTATGGAGCTGTAGAATTTGAGTACGTTCACGTCGTGTCCGGACAGAAGTTCAGTCGACGTTAGCAAAAAGTTTGTGAAAGCTGTGACCGTAAGTTAGACGAATGAAGCTGCTGAATTCATGTTGGTTGCACGATCAGGAAGGATTATGATTTGGAAGATAGGTTAAGGGTACTTTCGTTCCTAATGATCTGGAACGTTATGCGTATCTGCAACGGGCGAGGCAGTGTAACTCGCAGAAAATGTCGCCGGACTCTTGGTTATTTCCCCTTGTTTCCTTTATCAAAGTTCCTTGCTCCGTGCGTCCGTCACTGACCTGTTGCAGATAGAGATAAGGTTGCGTTTGCTTGCTGGGTGCGAATATGTAACCTCAAGTCAGCGGACTAACTGGAAGCGTCTAGAGTTTTGGCGGCCTAACTGCTCAACCATGCTTTGTGACCGTTTGAATAAAAATTAAACGATTTATTTTTGTTGGTTCCCGTGCGTTGGCCTTTCCTTCGGTAGTCATGAAGTCTATGAATCAACAATTTGCAACAGCTCAGCTATTCTCTTTCAGCCTGTACATATTTCACGGTACTGTTTGTCGTTCAAAAGCCGACGCTATTTGCGTTTTGTGTTTGTTGTGACCTTTCTTCATACACCAGGTTACATTCAAAAGGAAGTACTTATTACGGGGCAAGATAGCACTGACCGCATTCATAAAGGTGGCCTATTCAATCACATAAAATAATGTCTTGACGCGTGCGCAAGTGTGCATCTGTTCACTTCTGCGCTTGTGCGTTTCCATGGAGAAGCGTTAATTAAACAACTACATCGAGGCTAGGGTGCAAACCTTCAAGCCACAGACCGCCTGTGGTGACAATCTCTGTACCGAATCGACCTGGATACCGCACGCATACAAATACACGCAACATTCGATTCATTTAGAAGGCGAAGTGCAATCAACGAGGATTGTATCTGTCGAATTCGGGCAAGTAGTCCGCGCATCCGTGGTATGGAATTCTATGGGTAGCCCATTGATTTTTGGAAGCTCGAAAACGCTGTTTGCTCGTCAAAACACGACAATCTGTTCATCTCTCGCCTAGGACTTGATTGTCTAGTTCAACACTTTTTAGATAATTATGATAGTGGGCGAACAAGGACTGCAGTTATCAAACAGTTCGATCAGACTGTGGGAAACTAGTTTGAATTAAGTGCGTCGTTAGTGCCTGCCTAGTTGTCAAAGCAAAGTCTCAAGGCCAGTTGATAGGCAACATGTTCTGACCAATCGACAATATCACTGCCCACTACGCGATGATATCCAGTCAATGCCTGGAAAACAATGCGCATGCGAGTCAGAAGACGACGAAAGTCACAAAGTATCTGTCGTGTATGACCTGAGGTGACGCTGCTTGTACCTTGGTGACAGCTGTCATCACTGTTAGGCAGACTTGAACAACAAAATGGATGGGAGAGAAACCATATTGAAGGGTTGATGTGCACAAGGCTCGTTCATCATATTGATCCACTATAATTGGTTGTGTAATATTTTCGGTAAGGAATCGATTGATAATGGTGCACGCTGGAACAGGACATTTTTTGTGCGGAGCTCGGGAATGGATAACAGGATAGCGTCAAGTAGTGACACTTTGGAAGAATGGCACACCATTTGCAACACTATGTTAGGTTCAAAAAGTTGTCGCTAACCCTTCAGTGGATTTGCTATCCAACTATCGATGTAGATAAGGAGGTTTTTTTTGGAAAGTGGACAACTTTAGCTCCTCAAACAATGCTGGTAATTTCACGACCTACTGTGCGGAGGCTAACTACTCTATTATACGCATAGCTATTCACTCATCTGTCCGGCTGGCATTACGTAAGTCTTGAATGGAAAAAGAGAATTCGTTCACCTCTACCATCAAGAAACTTGTCACTGAAGAAACTAATTCACAATCTGCGTACGATGGCTAGACTGAAGCATTCACAGAGACTTTTCTTATATTTTCCATTAGGCTGACATTGTAAGTAGTGCCATGTCAAGTAAAATACTCTGATATCCTGATTAGTGTTTCAACTGAAACGTTCACTCAGGGGAATACTACAAGCAAGAGAGAATGGGCAAATTCACAGGTGTCCTTCGGCACCAAGTTGGCTTTAAAATAAGTAGGCGCCGCAACATACGCAGACTTTGTTGATCAACTGAGAAATAGTGTCGGCGGAGATTTAAGGATTAGACCTATCTAATGAGACCCCAAGAACGACGCAACCGGGAGTGAGTTGTCCAGATTTCTCAGCACTTTTCTCAATCCCTAAATATGTAGGTAAATTTAGATTCCACTCTTAGCTTCGTACCCGAATGGAGACAAAACCGGGACTATTCAGCAGGCTTCCTAGGTCCGATACAAGGGAAATCAGAATTGCCATTTCACGTTAGTGGGATTTGAAACAAAAAATTATATGACAAAAGACCTAGTGGCTACCAAGAGTCAATCTATTCAATCAACACATGTAACCAGAGATGTGTAAAACGAACTTCGAAAATCATTGTTCTACTGCCACATTTGCATCACCCAATACATTACTGGACCGGCAGAAAGGTGAATCGAAGCTAGGGATTTTGTCTTTTATCAGTATCAAGCAACTGAAGTCGTCCAAATCAAGTGCAAATTAGTAAATATGCTATGTTTATCCAAAGCAATTTCGCTCAGTTTTTGCAGTTACGGTTTTTAATCACTTGAGTCAGCGCTGAAAGGTGTGTTCTTCAGTTTGCTTCTCGTTACCGTAACAGTGAACATATTCCACCTCAGAAAGTAAGGTTTAAAAATATTTCGTGCCTAGTTAGTGTTTGCAATTTGGGCCACCACATTATGAAGACCGAAGCAAAAAAATACATTCGATTTAGGGGGTAATGCTTGATGGCGGCTGTTATTTGCTGCATACAAAATGCCAGCCGAAATTTACACGACGGTTGTTAGAAGTAACAATGATAGATTTTACTCTAGAACCCTACTGAAGATGACAGGGCCAGTCAGCCCAAAGAAATTGCGGATGAGAAATTCCAAGGTATGCTCTTCAGTTGAACTCATAAGACAGTCCTCAGTAGTGCGCTCTTGAATAGTATTTCTTAAACAACCAGACAACCATTTGCATCAGCAAGCACGCGTCTCTGAGCGGATTGACACACAGGTGGTTAGTCTGCAATGACTTTAACCAGCGTGTTTTTTACACGGGTGCGTCCGTGTTATTGGTTCACAACCTCCAGTATTAACTGGAATCACTATCGACCAGTTCAGTCAATACAAGGGTAAGTGACGTGAGGATTAAGCACAACACGGATGTGAGTACTTGGTGGTGATGTAGTTGAGCTCCGAAAGGGCACAGATTGCGTGCGAGAGAAAGTAATGCAGACCTGATTAGTGTGATCACTTTGCAGACACAATCGATCAAGGCACAACGCACACACTAGAAGATGCGTGGTTGCAGTGCCCACGAAGAGAAATTCCTTTCACATTCTACGTTTAGCACTACTGCCGCATCAGGTTACTTGGAAATCACGATTAATATATTTAGGTCTATTCTGAGGGAACCTTTCCATTGGACCCAAGGACTGATTTGATGACAAGGTGGAGTAGAACGCGGTTGATCTCATATTCAGACGAACTGGCAAAGCCCATAAGTACCGAAGAACAAAGTGAAATCAGTTTAGTTAGACGTAGTCTGTAAGTACATTTGCACGATGCCGGTGGATTCACCAGCTCCAAGGTCATCCGGTGGGCCCACAGCCCATGGTCGATCCCGACAAAAGCTGCATGCTGTACCTGTCACAATCTGGGGAATGCACGCCCAGAACAAGCCACTCCTTGGGAAGTGCTACATTTGGTCTTCCCCAAAATTCCGATCTCTTCCAGAAATCGATATTCCCGGGCAAAGATCAATTTTGGTATAGCCCATATGGGAACGATAGTTGTGAATGTCACTGCAATTTGGAATACGGTAAATCAAGTGAGAAAGCTCGCATTAGGCACTCTATACACTCGACTGTATTGTGCTTAGGAAAATGGTTAGGACCTTTAGTGAGCCTAAGACTCCCACCCCAATTTGCTATCTGAAAATTGTGCAGAAAAATTGACCATAAAGACGGTTGTAGCTTCAGTGGAAAAGGTCCATTTGATACAGCCTATCCTTGGAGGATATACACTGAAGAACCTCTCCAAAGACTAACACCAACTGCGTGTTCAAAAGACATTTTTGATAACAAGTTGCTCTCCATTGTACGAAAGGATGAGAACATCAGTAATCAGACGCCATCAACCGACGAAACCACGTAATAGACACTGGAGTTAATAGAGGAGTTGATTCTTCACTCTCAAATTTTTCAATCCATGTGAATACTAGTTGAAAATCTGAATGTCTGGAAAAGATGTATTTGGTGAATGCCGAATTAACATAACCATCGCCCTTGTTTACCAGCTCCAGCACAACTACTCAAGTGATGACCTATCATTAAAGTTTGGCGTATTGTGGATGGTTACTTGACCACTGTATGCAACAACCCCCAGGTGTCAGTCTCTTATTCATGCCGGAACGTACATTGAAGTTCTACCTTCAAATTGTCCCAAGCCTCTCCGTCTACGGTACATGGAGTTCACAGCCTTAGTACTTTGAGTATCTGTGTCTGATGTGGAGTCTACGAAGGTCGGACCATTGATCCGACTTACTATACCAAGAAAACGTCTAAATGCACACTTGAGAGTGTATTCTTCCGGTATTTAAGACGAGTCTGATTGAAACGATACACGAACGTGCATTGCGCACAAGGTTTTGGCCCAGCACATTCTGTGAAAGAAATATAAACTTGCCACAAGGGTATTCCACCCCATAAATGGATAAGCCTTATTGGTCACGTGATCACCAGATCTGAATCCATCAAGCCTCCTTTTTTCTGGAGTTGCGGGAAGAGAACCAACACTTTTCAGCATTGACGGATCGAGCATGAATATTACACAGGCTTCATTGGTGATTCGGCTATTAAGAACCGTGGATGGGATCGTCAGACAGCAAAAACGATTTCAACCTTGTGCTTTTCAAAACTAATAGTATATTTTTCTGTAGCTGGACTGCTCGCGTTTTCACCAACCGCTTCATTCTCCCCAAGCCTTATGAACTAGAAATCTGCAGTGTTCATACATCCAGTAATCATTGTTTTGGGTCCTTTATACAGGTATTTTTCACCTAAATTCCTCCTCAACCTCAGTTTATTACATCCATATGGTCAATTGGAATCCCTCTAGCCCTAACAAGGATTTTTGCATCTTTACGATTGGGATAAGTTTGAGTGGTAACAGTTAAGTTCACCACAACCTGTTCTGAAGCCTTCTTCTACAAACCTGACCCGACTCACTGTCCGAAGCGTTGGAAGAACATTGCTCAATGTGAATTGAAAAACTTGCTTACAAATGACTCAACCGAATTTAAAGTGAACCTCCGGTTCATAATTTTCGTCAGCTGAGCCTGCTGCATGAAGGCCTCCAATTTTTCAGCGGGAAAGATTTTCAGTACACTGAATTATATTCCTTCATATGATATAACGCATAAGATCGATTAAGTCTTCTATACAACCCCCTACTAGTTTTGTGGTCTTCACGATCCTTCTGATAGTCACGTTCTCCCAATTTTCATTGGTCCTATTTTGTGCATGAATACCACAGTAGACGGCAGCCTTTAATTATGCAGTATGAAATGTTCCTCTATTAGGAATAATTTTTACGGTATACGGAGACCATTAAACATTTGTCTGCCACTGATTTGCAACCTAGTAAAAACAGAAGGGAAAATCTTATTGGATGATTAGACTGAATCCCAGCTGAAACTCTCTTTCATTATATTCTTCAACTCAATGTACGAAACCGGTTGTAGGTTGTCGAATAGTTTACAGCAACCTTATAAGAAGTCTGTCCTATCTTCGCAATGTACCGCGATATCTCGAATATCGTAACAACTGAAAGATGAGATCATCTTTGTGTGGTACCTTTAGTTGAAGAGGAATAATAAAAAAAGAGGGGTTCAGCTTGGAGCCGGTTGAGTCTCCCGTCAAAGTCAAAGTGGTGTGCAAATAACTGTATTCTGCGAATGACGTTTAATTTGGGTCTAAGTAGAAGAAAAGGTTGACGGAAACTTGGGGTCTGTTCCCACCTGATGAGCCCCAAGAAGGGCGAAACCGGTCGTTGACTGTCGGAGAGTTTTTAAACAGCTTAATGAACAGTGTTCCGTCAAGTCGTTATATACAGTATCCTGTGTGCAGTTTAGACTGATCTAATTGATTTATCAGCAAACTAAATGACTGCGGCATCGTGTTGAAGTGGTGCAAATATTAGGCAAGCTGATTCCGTTGTTATTGAAAAACCATCGACACCTATTTTACAGAAAAACCTACCCATTGGCCTGTCGACCGAGTCAATCAGTTCTGCTGCCACCTCTAGATAATGTAATGAAGTAAGAAATCTCAGTGGTCTGCGAGCGGGTCGGTGACCACATTGGAAGCGCAGTAACCCTTGGCCTCCAAGCGCCCGTGTCACATTTCTGTGAGGTTTGAGCGATATTCATTGGCTAAATAGCGTGGAAAAAAATAATTTACGGTCTCTCGCTTACTTTAGCCTAAAAATCTGATCATCTAAGTATCCGCCAATTTCCTAGTATTCATACTTACTGAGGTGACAGGATTTTAGGGTCCATCGGCTGACCTCCAGCTCCTAAATGAAAAGACCAACCCTTGTTGACAGGTCCAAGATGATATATCCTCTGAAAATGGCCATTTTCAGCACTGTACACTACTAAAATCTTCCGTTAATACCCCCCCCCCCCCGATTACCAGCTAGACTGAATGATCTGAAAGACAACCCTCTGTTTGAGAAGGGCAACTGAACCCACTTCTTTCCGGAAGGCATAGTTATTTGCACATATAGTGTTTCCAACTGAATTAAGCATATACTCTCGGTGATATGGATAAAATGTCATGACTCTGACTAAACCCTCTGGTTGCATCTTTATGGGTTTGTGATCCTTGAGAGTATTTTATTTTCCCACACTAGAGCCGATGTTCCCTCCGATCTACTCGTGCGTCGCTTACAGTCACTCACTATCCCGCGTTCTCAAGATAACTGAAGAAACATCGGTCACTCGCCATAAAGCCTGGCTACACGCAGTCACTCCAAGTGGCACAGAGTCACGTGAAATTCGTTGGGCTGGAGATTCCAGAAGGGATTGATGTGGTTTTATTGGGGACGCTGCTTGTTCATCTGAGGTCACCTACACTCACTTCAAGTATCATATCATATTCTACACTTTTCTTGGCCTATTTGGAACTAATAGCATAAAACCAGTCCAGCATTTTCTCATTGAATAGTTGTTTCCCCACATGCTTCTCTCAGCTTCCTGAATATGTCGTGGGATGTCAAGCAGACAAGCCTGAAAATACTATGCCGTCTGACGCAGTCAATTGAAAATGGCTGAAGAGTTGACCTATTAACTCCCTAAAACATTGCAGTTCTAAATTGCCATCAGTATTCGTTTTCAGTATCCGGCTGTATCAGCAGTCTGTTCGCGAATGAATATCCAGACACCTAAACCGGGACTTTATGGACACTCCGGAAAAGGATGATCTGCATGGCCTGCGCGAACGAAGAGTAGACAACTATGAGGAGTACCCTGATACCATCCACTAAATCGAATTTCTCGGTATAAAGTTTGTCCTCACTAAGGTTGGGTATCAAGGGCTGTGAGTTACAAGGAGGGGGCAGAAAGGAATTAGATGATAATAAACAACAAACTGTCTCATGTTACAGTAGATATAGGGCTGAGGAAAACTCTTCATCACATCACTGCCGACCACCATATTATGTTAGTCACCAGTAAACCGCAGTCCCCAAGTGTCCAAGAATCTTTCTTCGTAAGCAACAGTCAGCTGCAACGTACAATGTATTCACACATTAAGCTGTTAAGCCACACACCCTTAATGTGTGACTAAAATGAATATTTAAGCTATTGTTCAACCATATATGCAGCGAAGAAGACTCCCCAAAGACTGTCTACGAGTTTCTCAGTCTTACAAATAGTACACTATATTGCTGGAAATATTGTGTGCGGTGCCTGGTTGTAACACATCCAAAACAACAAAACTAAAAAGTATTCGCACCACTCTACCCGAAATCCTTGTGGATGGCACGGAAGCACCTAAGTTTGCCGAAGCAACAATGACTGAGGGACGTGGCTATTGAACACAGCTTTTGTCTGTTTGTTAATATCCCATCTGGGAGCTGCATTAATTTAGTTTGGAAGAAACGTAAATGTGCCATGTAAGCGCTATTCCTTTAGCAAATGGGACGTAATTAGTTCGATGAGATGAAGAAAAGTGAAGTGGGGACATTTCATCCAGGATCCAAACAAAGGACCGTTCCTGTATTTTACATACTTTTATTGATAAAGTAGATAAGCAATTTCCGATAAAAGCCATCTGAGAGTGAAATATGCATTCCATTTCTTACAACCGACCATAGTAAGCTGTCCAAACTCCTTTTGTTTACTTTGCTGACGACACCTCCGTTAATGCTGACCACTGGCATCCGTTTTGTCAGTTGTTGAGCATCATGTACAATGTTGCTTAATGCTGTGTTTTCCGAGCAGCTTATGACATTCTTCTATATCCGCAGAATGATCCTGACATCAGCCAATAGGTCAACTTGCGACAAGATGCAAAGCAGGCAGAATAGCAACATACTCATGCGGTTTGTGTTGTACTCCTCAAAGTAACGACAGGGAATGCGTTCCCAAGGATGGTCATCGTAGAAGGGTGGGTAATTGCTCATGATTGAGATAGACGACAACGTGCCAGGGAAGGGAGTTTTACTTAAACTGTATTTGTTTCTAAAATTTCTAAGATGAGATAGAGGACAGTCCAGCATGATTAGATTTCGGCCCCTTCTAACAGTGGCTCGAACTTAACGTCTCTGCTTTCGCCTGGATTATCCGATTCAAGTGCTGGGTGAACCTTAGGTAGAGCCTCGCCCAAACACACTGGTTTGTTATAGCAGTTTGATGACAGTTTGAAGAAAGTACAAGCTACATTTCAATGTTCCACCGCTCTGAAAGCAATTAATTTTCTGCATTTGAAGCACTTCTGTATGAAATGCCGCCATACTGCTGCAGTTTCTAGGTCATTCATGGACCGAACCATGCATTTTAACATCCTGGGCGCATTGTTATCCTATTGATCAATGGGACGGTTCAACCAGTGGCTAGCATTTTTGTCCGATTTTGTTGCCATGCTCCAAGGTATACTGCCATTAATCATTGGGTTTTTGCTCACCCTGCTTGTTGGTCCAAAAAGCTATGGTCGGTGACCTAGCTGCTGATCGGGTGGCTGTAATACCGTTGTGGTCACTGGGCCTGATCAGTCTATCTGCATTGTTCGTCCCGGTGCACTCATTTATTGGTGTTTTTTCTCTCGGTTCCCAATCATTTATCATCTCATCTACACTTGCAACCAATCCAGTAGCTCGGATGAGACACGTGGACAAAGGCGAGGAAAGTTTGAATAATTATTTTTTGTTATCCGATCGCGCCCATCCTGACGAACAAACAGATGATAAGATCAGTCATGAACTGTCACAACCGGTCGCTGCACCTGCCCAGGTTTGTTGCGCTTTTGCGGACGGCACTTGAGGAGTGATCAGATAGGAGAGTGCAGACAATACGCGGGCGGTTTGACCAATGCGTATTTTTTCCACGGCTTCTATCTCCACGCTGCGAAATAGAATAACTGGATGAAAACATTAGTATGTAGACTCCCATCAGCGCAACTGAAGCTTGGTTCCTGTAACCCCACTTAATAATTCCCTGTCTTTCTCTGAAAGTAAGTCCCATCGCACTTGTACTCGAAATCAATTGCCTCAAAGAGTGTCTCTGAGGGCTTACGTATTGCACACGCGTCAAACCCAAGATATTAATTTATCCTACTCGTGGGTCCACGACAAGTTGGTATGGCTATCCTGCTACTCCAAAAAATAAAATATAGACGGCACAGCTTTCCGTCACAATAGTCCCAGAGTAAGAATCTCAAGAGTAGAAGCAAACCACTTTCCGCTTTAAAAAATGGCTGCTATCCTCCTGAGAGTTACATTGTCAGGTTAGAAGCTTCACAGCATGAGCGCTGCTTATGCAACACTAAAAGTTTGGAAAATTTCATAATTCACCACTAGTTGGCCTGATTAATAACTCTTTCTATGGCACGCGAACAGCATTGTTCGATAGATGAAAACAAGTTGCAGTACATTGTTGTCTAGAATTAGCACACTACTCATAAGTTTGATTAAACTCTTCAACAGCCCGCCACTGGTCTCGCCTTTCTTGGGGCTCATCATGTGGGTGCAGTTTCCCAGTTTCCGTCAACCTTTTGTTTAACTTAAACCCAAATTGGACGGATTTCGATAAGTACTCTCATTTGCACACTAATTTGGTTCCGACAAAAGACTCAACTGAATCCAACTGAATCTCTCGTATATGATGTTCCGCTTCCACTGAACGTGCTGCACTAGGTCGCCTCATGTTTTAGTTGGTACCGTATTCGAGATATCGCAATACCTTGTTCTCTGGATGTAACACGCTACTCGTAAGGTTGCAATACAGACCAAACATAATAAAGCTGATATACGGGATAACTCAATAACTCAAAGCTTTTGGTGTTCTATAATTAAGATGTATGCTCGTGATAAATTAACCCAGTCATCTCACGTATTCAAGCTGAATTAGGCTGCACGGAAATCATCCATCAGTAATTTTCTAGGCGGTGCAAATTGTTGACCATTATGTAAGTTCACTACGTCATACTGGTGGGTCTCAGTACAAGAAATGTATAAGTATCAATAAACCAACGGGTTCGCCTCGGAAGAAAAGAATTTGACTGTACACACATACAGAAACTGCTTAAAATGGCATGCTCCGTTGCTGAAGAAGTGCTCCGCGGGCCATACTGATCTCTACTCCCATGAGGAAATATCCCCGTCGAGGAAACCCCACAAAAGTGTTTGCTCAAATGGATCATGAACTACTAATCTGGCGGTGAGGATGAATTTTTACCTCTTGTGCTGTAGCATCTGCCCGGTCTTGCTTAAGAAGGCAACGTCCACGCTCTAACATGAGGAGAGACAGGAGTGTTTTCCACCGTCCAAGGTTATTGACAGCTCTACTTTATCTGTGGGTACTTATGTTTTGTCAGTCATAAAGGCATGCTTCGAAGGATGAACGCATGACGTAAGGCCTGACGTCATTCGACTGAGTATCGATACAGAGGAGGCATTAAACTTATCTGTGAAACACCAAAAGGTATTTAATTGGACTTATTTCAAACACAAGCAAACCACGGATGTAAAAATTTGATTCCCCTGGTAACAATTGGTGTCGTTCTGGAGACCAAAACAAACGGTGCATCAAATCTAACAATATGTGGTGATCTACCCAACTTTCCAGCCATAATGCGTTCGTCACTGAACCTTCCAGCTATAAACATGGCAAGATTTGCACTGGGAGAAGCGGTGGAACATTTAAATCTCCTGTATAACTGAATTTTATAAGGCCTGGAAGAATTTGTCAGAATTCTAGTGGTTGTTCCAAAAATTTTCTTCAGCTGAAAGTCTACACGGTTTTATCATCCAGTAGTTAGATATAAGGGCCCATCCTTTTACGATTCACTCTAGTGAAAAAGTCCTCAATGAAACCAGCGCGAATTATCTGTAGGCAATTTCATATCGTGCACCAGCCTCCACAGTTAATTTCCCTTCCCACTCGCAGACGTTGTTACCGTTTAATTATTGTTAGGATAACACTTCTGAAGTGTAGAGCGCAACTTAACTAATCCATGATAAGTATAACCAAGCGCTTTATTACTTCAAAAAGCCCATTCCACAATAAACAGACATGAAAAAAATGGGACAACTAGGCCCTCCTTCGACCCCTGTACCTCACATTTTTCCAGATGGACAATCCCTGTTGGCGCCCCAACTTGTGCGGTTTGATATTAATATAATGGGAGACTACTGCACAGCTGACGGGACCCGTGTTCCAGAGTGGTCAACGCTGTGGACAAAGTTATAACTCGACGGTTTCCATAAATTAAGTTGCCCTATACAGCTAGTGACACGGATTTCCCGTTGTTACTGGGACGGTTGAAGTTCAACTGAAAAGGATTAAAGCATGAATCCGACTTCGTGGTCCTAAAGCGATCACCGTAACGGAGTCTTCAGCTTAACATTGTTAATTACAACTGGCTTTGGGGTAAACAGAATGTTATAACATGCGTTCGAGTTTCACCTGTGATTGAGATCTTTAGAGTAATTATCTGGTAATAATGATATAATATAGCATAATGATATGCTAATATAATATAACTATAATTATCACAATTATCTGGTCTAATCGGGTGTCTTCCTAAGTTCTGTCGGAAACGGCACATGGGTTATAATGGTTGCCTATCTATTCAGGTTGGGGTGACTTGTTCACTATCGTACCTTCAGGTGAATCCAATATTTCTTTTCTACTTGTGAGCATAAGAACTCATAAGAACTCATGTGCTTTCAACATGGCCCAACTGTAGGAACATTTAGTGTTGTTCCTATTTTCTACCATTATAATTCTTACTATTCTTGTTGTGGCATACGTATACTACCACACATTTTTAGATTTATACAGGCTTGAATAATGACCATTTTAAAGATAACTCTAGAAGTGTTTCGTTAAAATTCTTGGCATACCCCGACAGCACTTATGAATCATTTTGACGAAAGACTGGAAATAATCCTAGAGGGCCGGTCAGTTTTCATGTTAAATACCATAGCTTTTAACAACCCTTGGGTCGTCTTAATATCGAAGCATCGTCGGTTGTTTATGGAGATATCTTATCGAAAATCATCGGATTCTCCCGTATGGAGAAAGACAAGGAGATTCACCCATTTTACGAACAGTCACTTCATCGGGTTAGGATTAGATTGGAATACGGTTATTGGCTATCAGTCTTCTGCTATTTGACAACGCTGGTATTCCAAACGTTTAGCTGTTTAACTTAATTATTTACAGTCGGATGCACTTTTCTATGTGAACCAACCACGTAAGTTGCCCAAATCCCATCTGTCTACTTATAATAACATCTGATTTGAGTGAGAATCGGTCGATGCATAAAAATCACTCCGCATCAGTAAACGAGCCAAATATAATAATTCCCCGGAATACACTCTCTTGTAAGCGGATTTGTTCTTAACAGGAGACTTAGCTGAATCCCAATGGTAACTCACACTTGTGATGTTCTTCAACTGAATGTGCTGCTCAAAAGCCCCCTCGTGTTTCACTTGGAACAACATTCGACATATCGCAGTACATTCCCTAGACGAGACACACCACCAATGAGGTTGCTGGAAACTCTTCGACTGCCCACGATCGGTTTCTCCCTTTTCGCGACTTAACAGGCAGGCGTAGTCCCCTAGATTCCGTGAAACTTATATCCCACTTGAACCCAATTTGGAGGCGGTTCGTGAGACACACTCATTTGCACACTAATTTGGCTTTGACGGTGACTCAGCTGAGTCACAGCATAACCAGCAGTGGGCTATCGAAGAGTCTGGGCAACCTTATGTGTAGTGTGTGCAGTTGAGACCATAAATCTCCATTTCGTTCCTCTTGGAATGCTCCTTTTTCTCACCTAGTTGTTAAATTTCCATGACTATACTGAACGGTTGTAGTAAGTAGACCCAATAGGAGAGTAAGTGTAAAACAAATTATGTAGCTTTACGACTGTATAAGAAACAACTACTTTGGGTTGAATCATTGGAAAAAGAAAATGGGGATACCATCAATGGAAAGTGGATGGGAACTGCTTGATAACTATGGTGTCGATATAGTAGTCCCATAGAGACCCCCTCCGAGAGAAGATAACCCCGAAGAAGCACTTATATTAAAAACATTTCGTGAAGTTTGTGGGATTTGCCGGACTCGCCCTCCCGGAAAATACGGAGGAATCACATGACAACTTTTTGAAGCGTAAAGCAGGAAGACTTTCAACGTGTTAGAAAAAACCGGCCGAACTAATTGTACAGCTACCTCACATTCATGATCAGAGAATGCTGCCACTACCCGACAAGTGTTGAGCCTACCCTGACATTGTAATAGAAAACATTCTGTTAAACTTTCCTTCCCAGGGCGGGAAGTGCTCACCATGTGTAGTTGTCTGTCTTAGGACACCAAAGCGCCGCCTGATTTGATGGACTATACCTCTAATGGTGGACGAGTCAGGACATTGTTAAGTAAGCTTTCTATTCGCAGTGGATTTCAGGTGCATTTACTGTCCTCGAATGTGTGATTAGGGTCGACTTAAAATGGCGCTTCTGAAGCGGTAAGCAAAGATTGCGTTGTAAAACATGCTATTGGAAAGGTCAACCTGGGGTAAGCAGAGAAAGATACACGAGTGATGAGTTTTCAGAATAGTTTTAGGTCATTCATTTTGGTTTCTGCCATCTTCTAAATTACCGCTGCCCATACTGAGGAATGAACATGTGAGGGGGTGATTACGATAGGCATGTTCTGAAAGGTAGAAACAAGCAAGCTGTCAAAAGCGATGTGATTCATTTCTACCAGTTGCTGGAAAAAATTAGCTGTAAAGCAACAATCAGAAGTTCGGTTGAATTTTACGGTGATTCATCACGCGTTAGTAAGTTTTATTAGGTACTATTAGGTACTACTAAATCAAAACTCGAATATCGGTTGGCGTTGTTTTACAAATGAGTAATACAATCTTCCACAATACTGTACAAAATTTCCCGCAACCTAGAAAACTGGTTTTGGCTCCTATACTCAGGAGAGGGGTTACTGTAAGCCCTCAAAAGTTGGGAACGATTAATTCCGGTTGTCAGAACACTACATTCAAGCCAAAATAATGTATAATCCGACAGTCGTCAGCCCTAAGTTACTTATATTCTAAAGAGTTATTTTGGATCATAGGGATGGGAGTGTTGCAATGCTGGCCCTCTCATCAGCTTGGGCAACTTAGCTAGGATCAGTGGACCCATAGGTGTACTAAGCTAGTAAATGAACCTCAGTAAACATCTGTGAACCTGCCTCCCCGTCGTTTTCACTTACTAGTGGAAGTTTTCTCTTCTGACGAATCAGTAATATACCATTGCCCAGTTCACAACAAGAAACGAGCTACTGACTTTTCTCACTTACCCGTATGCGTTCTCTTGTGTATTTTCAAATTTTCACTCCGAGCAAACACTTTGGAACAACCGGGAAACGGACAAGGAAACGGTTTCTCCCCCGTATGGACGCGAATGTGATTGACTAGTTTGTACTTGGCTTTAAACGGTCGACCTTCCCGCGAACAATCACGCCAGTAACATGTATGGTCAAGTTGTTCTGGTCCACCAACATGTTCAAGTGTGATATGATTGACAATCTCAGTGACTGAATCGAAAACTTTAGTGCACTGTTTTCTGGGCGCGCCAGGAACCAAAGGCACTGGATCGATCCATTGGCAGTAGAAAAGTTCACCATTACCTGTTGAAGACCTTGTGTTCTCGGTGTGCGTGGGCACATTTGCAAGGGTCCCCAGCCCCATTTGGTGTCCGGTTCTGGCCGCTAGCCGCGGAATAAATGCACATGGATCTGGATACATTGTACAAGACGGATAAGTTGAATTAAAGAAACTTCCACGGTTTGATCCCATGAGTGAATTAGTATTTGTAGTACTAGACCTTATGTTTCCCAGGCCGTAAACAGCATTTGTTCGGCGATCTTGCAGGTACCGGTAGAATTGTGCTGTTTGTGATTGAGCAGTTGGCTCATAATGGGACGCTGAATAACAGGAAGCGACTGCTGCTGCGGCCATCCCTGAAGTGTAGAACCCAGTAGGTGGAGAAAAGATATTTGCATTTTGTGAGGGTTGAACAGGCTGGTTCCAGCTAGCTAAATCCACCGCAGGGGCTCGTCTGGTAGAATGCTGAGAGGGTTGAGTGTTATCAACCGATCCCGAGAGACGCTGGTTTTGGATGGGCTGTTGAGCTCGACTGAGGTAGTTGCTCGGACCATGAAAAGCAGAGGTTAAATACTGGGCTGGGTTTGCAGACGCAGCTCGCGGCAGCGACCGGGCTGAATGGCATGCAACAGCAGCGGCGGCCATTGCTGCGGTTGGATATGGAGGTAGGCCTGATAGGGATGCGTTCAAATCCGTCAAGTTGCTGCATTCTGTTGATGAGTACTGGGCTGACGTGGGTGTGTGCGAGTAGGATGTGTTTGAAGTACCGCGTCGATTTGTCTCATCGACCGGTGGGTGTGGTGTGGTTGGTTCGGGAGCGTAGTACGATGAATAGTTTGGCAGAGCGGATGTGGTTAAATCCGGTTCGAGTGCGGAGTTTATCTGTCGCTGATTGTGCACAGCTGCGTCATTCAAAACTGCCGCGGACAGCTCAGTGTGCATCGTGACTTAGTCGAACAACCTGGGGGGTGACAAATAGCTGACAGCACTCGACCGCTGTGCAAGGTTCCGAACACTACCGAGTCAGTAGGGGCTCCAATTAATGACTATAGCCTGTAATCTTGAGGCCAGCAGGTGGGTTGTTGTTAGGCAGCACTCAGACTGAGCCGATGCCATACGAGCTACGGTATTGATTCTCAGTTGGAATTCAGGGTCAGATCACTGCGAGGAATCGGTGCGAATTTCGTCTGAAGCTGTGGATTGTCGGTTGACGGACAGGTTCGTCTTGAGGTCACTGAGTGCACACCCCGGGTGGTTCCTCACCGCGGGAGTATGGGCAAAGAACTGGCACAGCGTAGACGTGATCTTCCGGTTGAAAACAATGCGCGTACACAGTTGTCGTCCTAGTCCTCTTCTGCTTAGCCGTGTGAACGTCACTCACCGTGGTGCTTCTACCGCTTAAACGGAATCAGGCTTCCACGGTGCAAGATAAGATGAGAAGAGAGACACAGCATGCAATACCACAATCATAAGCAGCAGCTGCTGTTGACTTGTTCGGTTATTGTATTCAGACTCGGTAATATGGCACCCAATGAAGATTACACGCTGTGTTGTGACACGCTTCAGACGATTGTTACTGTTCCACCCTGCTGCGTTGTACTGGTTTACGTGTGTGCGTGAGTACGTGTGTGCATGCCCAGAACAGCGAATGCTAGCGCAGGGCTCATAAACTGTGCTGAGGTGCGCATGTGTGTACTTACATTTACGCGTGTGTTAATCGACCGAAGATACAGAGCTTCACTAGGTTTTACTTCTTTTTCCGCAGGGGGTTGAAAAATAGAAGTTACAAAATGCTGCTGATGGATAAGGTGAGAAGGGGTGTATGACTAGATGCTGCTATAATCTGTATCGGATACACGCACATATTTGTTCTGTCAGGCAATCACCACAGTCATAACGACACGCGGATTGCCTCGCTCTCTGATTGGTTCATCTAACTCATTTGGCGTGAATGAAGACAACATAGGGGTAGAAAAAACTGACAGTCAAATCGAGTGTGGTTACCAGCCTTTGTTATTGGTTCAACCCTTCTCTTTTGTCATTGGTCCACTCTGGATTGACCGTGACTACCGGAACCGAGATGGCGTTGTTCTTCAGCCTTCACAAATTGATGGTCATATGCTTGCTTAGAAGCGAATCGGTATAAGATTTGATTTCATGTGTACTAGTGAGTTGATTGCACACACCATCTTTCATGATCTGCTGTAAATCGTTGGTCCTAGAAACACAAGTCAGGAAAGTTTTTTATGTAGGCTAGGCTGAAAATACGTACGGGAATCCGAGGGGCTACCTGGATGTTTAACCCTAAACTACGACGCGGTGTACAGGGATGTAATCCATTTGCTATGAAATAACTGCAGTTGTGGAATAGTGTTGTCCATAACGGTTCGACTTTATCCGACAGAAGTACACAAGGATCGTGGAGGTTGGTGGGGTGAAAGGGGGACTGTTGCATCATGTCCTCATCATACACGCAATTCTGTTGCAACCAGGCTTGTGAGAACGAAAGGAAACTACTGGTGTGCATATGACTTTGATCGTCTGCGCATCCCAGCTGATCACAAGATTTAAGCCTCTTGAATGGTGTACACACATCACTGAATCAAAAGCTGATCGGTACGAGTTAAGGATCTGTTCTATAGCTAACCTAGACGATAAATGCCTTTTTCAGCCAGTAAGTATTATATCTCCGCTTAATCTGCCTGAATTAAATGCGACATCAGTGATAATAGAAGTACAGGGCAGTTTAATCGATTTCAATGTAGAAATAGGGGGTGACCTGTACAAACCGGAGGGCAAAAACTGCATTTCATACATGTAACTTTATCTATCAGCGCGTTATGGTCCAGTTGAACAGAAGACTCACCCAAGTGCACACCTCTGAAGGGACAAATAGGACGCCTCCGCGTCATATTATTCCCGTTTTTAAGGTTGGACATCAACGACTGAACAGATTGCGGATGGCTAACACATTCGGGAGACCACTTTACGAAACTTCACAGTAAGGAGGCAGCAAATTTAAGGTAGGACCGGAAATTTACTGACACCTTTTTTGCTTTGTTTCTCCTTTTGTTAAAATCGGCCACCAGCTCCTATTTTCTTACGAGATAGCGAAAGCAAATCTTACGAATTTGAGAACAGCAACAACAAGTCTCTGACGTGTCTGACAATGTTACCGTTCTTTTGTGAAATCGTACGATCAGGAAAATTTACGCAAATGGACTAATCTAAAAAGAAATTAGTGTGAAACGAGTATACCCCATAGAGAAATCGCGTTTCTGAGTCACTGAATTTTCGAAATTAGTCCAAAACTCCCTACGGATTATGAAGAATTATCAACCACATCTGTTTAAATCTCCATTTTACTGAACGGTAATTCAGTGAAATTTAGTCTATCGAAGAGTCACCATGCTTCATAAGAGGTAGACAAAGGTTACTCTTCCGCGCACATTTTTTCAATAGCTTTTTGCAGAGTTACCGGAACATGATGTTAACACCCCCCGCAGCCGGCGTTTGCCACTATGTATGCTGTTCCCAATATATAACAGCCGGCGTGTGACCCAATAGCCACTGAACGGCTTGCATGCCAGAGGGTTCGAATCAGCTCTGTCCAATGCACTGCCTTTGACTGTTTTATTTGAGATTTCACTATACTTTATTGATAGTGTGCTGCCTCCCCTCCGAACAAAACTGTTCAATATAGAGACCACCCAAGAGGACAGGGTGTCGTTCTTTACCAGCTCTCCGAACCAGCACTAGTATATAGGCTTGTTTTGTTTAGTTTGATGGGAGTCGCGCACCAACACTGAAAGACTGAATCCGTCCAATACGACTGAAAACTTCCAGGGTAACATTTTACGTGTCACTTGATTGTCCATTTAGTGGAAATTACCGGTCAATTAACCTCAGGAGTTGCACAAATGACCCTCCATTAAGCCTTTTTCCTTTTTTCTTTTTTCAATAGATGACAGATCTTGGCCAATAGAGATGTTTAGCTTGAAGAGACGCTGAGAAATAGCCTTTCAGAGCATCGGACACCAGACTATTCAGCATCTAAGGAAATAAGCTTGTGCCTGACTTGCAATACCGCTTTGGAAATGAGCAGGAAACTCGATGAATTGTCCTTCGAAATGAATGTCAATGAATCGAGAGTCCATATATTACAGTTGGGAGGAACTGAATACCGATGGATTAGGTTTGGTTATTTAAAAAAACTCTGATTACGATCGCCAGAAGATCTGTCATAGCCTGGTCTAGTGATAAGTGCGTGCTGTGATGGTTAGTACCTGCGCAAACTCAGTAAAATAGTTTTCCGTCTTCGAATCCTGCTGTCTCATTTCCCTGGTGATAGCAGCGATAGGAAACTTACCCACGGTCAACCATGAATAGTATTCTTTTCTGAAGTGCATGGCCAGATATCGTTACAAACTCTCTGAATGAACTCTCAACTCACCAGCATGCGCATACTGGCGACTTGCGACGTATGTGAATCTTTTTCGTGTATAATACTGATCCCAACCAAATGAACATGGGCATTTCACAGAAGACCCTTGGGACCAAACAAAAAACTCAGCCATTAGACTGCCGACCGCGTCCTTAATGACTCGCTTATATGACTTGCTTATGACTTGCTTATATGACGTGCTCTATTAAATGTGCATATCGCTCATACAACATGCATCAGGTCTCCCCATTCCAAAATCTACACCTCCAGAAGGACCGTCAAGGATATCATAAACGTGAGATTTAGCCGGATTTCAGGTGATTATCCCGTGAAAACCAAATTGCAAGCCAAAATGCAAATGATTGTAGTTGTCGGGCCCTATAAAACGGTTATATAGGGAAAAACAGCCAGAATAGTTAAGAAAACAGCGGAACGAACTATAGTGACACCAGGTAATCATCATGACCCCAAGTGTCAGACGCAACCACGAGGCATTTTGAATAGTTTTCAATGTCTGGCAGTAGGTCTCCAAAAGGTTGATTATGACATCTTTCCACCTTGGAAACCACATTTTAGCACATATTCTGTCTTCACCAACATATCTGAATCGGTCCACCTCGCATGACACATCAGCCTAGGTAACCCAAAGAGTCATTTTCCGCAGTTCCTTTCCCCCAAGGAATGATGAACAGACCCCTCTCAAATGGCATCTTCCTAAGTCAGTGTTTTCAGTCTTGGTTTTGATATTACAATGATTCGATCAGGGTTCGCGGAAATCGTTCCTCCATAGGTTGCCAGCCGACTGTTTTGATGGGGTTCGTGATCCACCTATGTTCCTGCCCCCTTCATCTACTTGACAGTTTTCAGTACAATGAACATGCAATGGATTCCTTGGTTGTTTCTGATGCTGAACTTCCAGCGTTTGACTGTAGTGTGGCTGTTCGGTTCATGGAAATCGACCATAACATCATTTGGTATCTGGTTTTGTTGAGTGTTATAAGGTAAGGAACCATATGAAATTCGAACCTGTTGGACTCTTCATCGTTCTACAAGTTGATCAGTTGATCAGTGGATCAGTTGCACTGATCCAATGGAGAAAATTTACCACTTCAACCACTGAGATCATGGTGCTGAAAGCGGAACACAACAGTCATAACTTGGTCAGAGAACAGCCTTCACTCTCCATATTCAAAGTCTGTGGTGTTGTGAAGGCTCGTCGTGACGTAACGCAAGCACGAATGCACGGCATATACGCGGCCAGAAAGCCGATCCGAAATTTTATACTAGTAAGTCGCGTTTTTTCTTTATAGTTGGTGCGTATTATGACAACCCCGTGTATGGTGTAATCTTTCACTGCGGGGATGTGCGGAAAAGTGATACGGATCTGTCCCATGCCTCCGGCAGCCCTGCTATTCCGGTTTGCTAGACTAAAGCTACTTAGGTGGTTATTTATTTCGGCAAAAATGAATGCAATACAGATTACAAAAGAAACCCGAGGGAGTTGAGAGACACAAAAGTTAGAAACCTCATCTAGTATATGTCAAGGGATATAATCCAAGGGTCTGAGTAGTATCATCCGCAACTGATGCCAACAAAACGTTTGCCGTACATATGAGTGGTTGATTAGTACTCATGTCCTTGGCAAGTCGTACAAATACCGTCATTCTCAAGAACTTATGCCAACAGATCGCCACGGTGACCGGAAAGTGTCTGACTCAAGGGCCAGTTTGTCTTATTAATGATTAAATTATGAGTTGTTATTACACAGACGTGTTATGCCAGTCTTCAGCTGCGAAGGTCGTTTTCAAGTCGGAGAGATCCTCTACAGGGGATTCAGCTGTACACTAGGGAAATTAGTTCTGGATTCAGCTTGATAACGTCAACAGAAGCATAAAAAAACGCTAGGGTCAAGTGAGGATAGCACGACTACATGGAGTCACAGTTCCACCTGTACACAATAAGTTATGCTGATACTCATTAGCTTCAAACAGCGGCGAATCAGGGATCATTATCAAGACAAACCAAGCTGCGTACACATCCTAGTAATCCCGCTGTGACTTCTCATTGTGTCACTGGGGGCTGTGAGAGTTGGCGTATTCTCAGATGTAGATATTTACGGGTGGCTACCGCAGAAATGAAGCAAGCTTACCTGTCCACAGATAAGCTGTATATCTGTCGACCTCTACCTACGATTTTATTATGTTTGAATACGGTGATAAAAACATGAGTACCTCACATCGACCCCACACTTATTCCCTGTAACAACTCAACCGTTCACTAGATAGTTCAGATTTAACATAATGATAACTCAAAATGATCAGAATCCGAGCAAGTCACGTCTCACCAAAAGGCTCCATATTGAGTGAAATATCAGTTGGAGTGATCAGGTTTTTTCTTTCAGGCAGACATTGTGCTGGATGTTGGGAGACTTTTTTCTCAGGCCTACATTTAGTTAGATGACAAGCGAGATATTAGACGAACTAAACATTTTTCAACTTCTGTTAGTAAATAACGGAACATCATTATCCCACATTTTAAATAGTGTATAAATAATAATATGTTTAGCACATTTTGCCTACATCGACTACAAATTGCCTTGAGCTGTAGCGGTCAGTGCGTTGGCAGATGTTTGCTGGGTAAGTTACGGAAGTTTGGTCTGTAATTAACCAAAGTGATACACTTCACATGTGAGTGCGTGTGTCTGTGTATATATGCGTGAATATGTATGTGCGACTACTCAAGCGGCACGGCAAATGGCAAACCAACAATGCAACACCAATTCCTGGAACTCGGATACAGATGGTTAACGCCTGTGGTGTGAGCTTTAAGTCAGTCTTCCTTGAACAAATTTGCGTTCAAAGGCGCACCGAAGTCTAAAAGCCTGAAGTAACAACATAGGTAACTCATGTAGCCACAGACCGTGGATTTAGACTACAATTCCTTAATCAACAAGTTTGACTGACATTTCTTTTAGAGGACGCCAGGACGCGAAATTCATTTCGCGCTCTTGAGAAGTGCACCATGACAGACTGTTCTGCGGTCAGTCTACTTGAGGTGGCTGTTAGACCAAAAACAAGGATCCGAAAACACGAGAGAAAAGGATGAAAAACAAACTTCACTCCAGCTATCACGCTTTCCATCTACTGAGCACGTTACATGAGGATAAGTTTCAAAGGCTACAATCACCTTCCATAAAATAGATCAGTAGCAGATGGTTGGACTTGGTTTCAAAAGTTTCATGTCCAAAAGATAGCATAGATGACCGAAAGATACATTACTTCTTCCTTATAACGATCTCGAAAATAACTCTGACCTTTCCTGCCCTCTTCTGCACAACTACACTAGACCGTTGGGAATTGAGAGTTGCCAACAGGAAAGTTCATTAGGTAGAGGGGTTACTCTGCAGACGTGAACAAGTGGAGAATTAAGCAAAATGTATCAGGCACCCGCTATTTTATGGATGTCTAGTGAATTTCATGGGTCGGGTAATACAAGTAGCAGGAGATCAATCAGCAGTGATTGTTGTGGGACAAGTTTGGTACCTATCAGAATTCTGCATTCCGTTTAATATTACTTAGAGACTGTGTGCTTTCCTAGCCGGTACTTGGTAGCGATACACTGCTTCTGCAGGAGCACTGCGAGTTTGTGCCTCCGAGTACGTCCACTGAATGGGGACGTAGCCAGATCTGAAAACGCGCAGGTCAGGTTGTTTTATTCTTATGAATCCTAGCAATCGAATACTGAAGCGTCTCTGTGGGTTTTCCTGATTCCTCCGTCGCGACAAATCACCAATTGGTCCATCTTCTGTCAAAGATCAGTTCATTCTTGTGTTTCTAAAGGAGTTAAAAGTGAAGGGAGGATTCTGTGGATCGCCGACAGAATTCTGGATCTCCTGCTTGTCCTCACAGGGGCGTCACCGAATATACTTGTTGTGCAAGGCTTGATCCGCAGGCAGCTGTCCAAGAAGACTGCTGAATGTCTGGCCGATTGGCATTGGATCCATGAAGCGGCTTTAGTATAGTATTCCACGCCTGGACGCTGCCTAACGGTCTGTTCCGTGTATCACTTCTATCCAGTTGAAGTTTGGCAAACAGTTTCCAAGAAGAATGCCAGAAGGCCTATCGGGCCAAATCTGTACTCTTGACGTTCTTCCGAAGATTACGGAGTGACAGTTTACGGTGGGAAAAACATACGGGATAATCTGCCATTGCAAATAAGACACCGATTAAAAGAACTGCTGGCTGAACAAGACAGTCGCATGGACAGTATTGTCAGCACAGAAAAAACTAGGAGGGAAGAGTACTACATTTTCACTATTCGATGACGCTTTCAAACCATCACTTAATGTACACGACCCCTACTTTATCTTTCAGGGTAATGTACTGATTTGAAAATCCTAAATTACACAGAGCACAACCGCTTGCTTCTCGTTTACATATCAATTACCACGTTCAGGCAAGTCTTTGGAAGTCCACTCCACCATTTATATTCAAGTTACTCTCTCACCATAGTCTGTTTTTATCTCAACTTTAATGAGGTACATCTGTACGTGGACAGGGAAACTACCAAACAAATTCCTACCTACAGTCTGTCCCATCCAGTTTGAAGTATTCGGAGAAACTTGAAATCCGAGTCCCAAACACCTGATATCTATGAAATGCAAACTTCAGTTGCCCGGTAGGCGCAAAACCAGTCATTGACACTTTTCAAGTTTGTCTACCCTATATGATGTATGAGAAATATAAGCATATACAAAGTCTCCAATTTCAAATCTAACCTAGATAATAAATATTTCTCCTGGCGATTTTTAGGTCATACATGGATTCGCTGAAATGACTGGACAATTAGAATACAGTGCCAGTATTCCAGGAGAATTATCGACTTGTAGAAGTCATATACACTTTTTGGTAATTTGACAAATCACCATACGGTCTTTCCGTGCTGTTCCGGGACGAGACATTTCCGTAAGCAAATCGCGCTCCTCCTTATTGGATAAGTGATTGGGCGTGTTCAACCACAAACTGCTCATCCTGATAATGGGCCCGTGTACAAGCAATACAAACGACAAGCCGCGAGTCGCATATCACGTGAAGACTTGTTTCCGATGAGTAAAGTTCGATCCATCCCGCTTTATCAAGCAGGCGATATCAAGTCAAGATCCCGGGTAAAACTGTCAACCATTCGAACGATGGTCGCTTTGTTCACACTGGAGTGTTACGCCAAAGAACTGGGGAGTTTTTGACCAGAATATCCGGAGAACTTGTTAGCATGTAGGATGTACATCTCAAGAAAAAATGGAGCACGAATCTATTAGCTTCAAGCTATCCCTTAAGCGCTGGATTTCTAAATAAGGTACAATGTTTTCACAGTGCACAGAATGGGGTTTGTTCACGTTAGTTCTTTCCATCCTGTGTTGCATTCGTGGAGGCAACCTCTAAAAAGGGAGTTATTCTTGATTGGGTGCTTTCTCAGCCGTATCTACTAAAGAAGCCTCCACACTGAAGATAATAGGGACGATAAGTGAAGCACCAGTCAGTCAAATATACACTGAGTAACCCAGAATATCGCACATGCTCGTAGTGCGTCACATGAATGCTTTTGAAAACAAATAGTTATGTGCCACTTCAAATGCCGGACATTTCGGTACACAGACACTTGGCCCTCAGATCTTTCGTTTTATGGATATTTTGGGCTGTCCAGTTTCCATCTGAGAATCTCAGCCCCGGATAATCCAATCCACAACACCAGTATACAGTATAAAATACCGAGTAAATATCCCAAATTGCTACGGGTTAATGTGACACTGTAAAGTCATGGTTTGTGTTGTGAAAAACTGGACCTAAGTAAAATGGAGTCTGTAATTTTGTGTTTCTTCATTTGTTCATTTCAGTCGAATGCAAGCACACGAATGACGATTACACGTCAGCTGGCTTGAAGATAGACGCGACTAAGGTGATTCGACGTTTAAATATCCGTTTTCTGAAAGTCCATGATGAATGCTAGAAATCAATCACAATTATACTCCTTTCAGCAGCGATGCATTCAAGGTTAACATACAAGTTCTCACACGTGTATGTGTACACTTTACACGAGGACGGCAAGATGGATTTAAGTGCGAATAATTCGAGTATCGATCAAAGCAAAGCAAGAGGCTAGCGTAATCACTTCGCCAAAGTTTAGCAGACGGTCGTTGCGGACAAGCCCGAAGGACAACAGCCCCCGATAGCTCAGTCAGTGGAACACCCTTCCGCTAGGCTGCAGGTCAGCGGTTCGATCTCACCTCTAGGCCTGTCTTTTTGCTCATACCACTTGTAATTATGCTTCCCTTTTCAGTACCCACCACAACTCCCACGTTCTAACTGCTGGCGGATTTATCGCCAGGTAACGTTTTGTTTATGACGCAAAAGCCATGTCAGGACATGTGTGTAGGTTGATCGGTAGGTCGAGTTTCGGGGAGACGGAGGACGAACCACAAAGGCCGTTTTCAGCTTGGAAAATAAATCAGAGCTAAATTGCGGCCAAAATTTTTGTGATTGATCAATTACTTAGTAAGCTTTTCCGATAGTTTTAAGACTGGCATTATCTGTCTCGATCTAAAGCTCCTCTACCTATTATTCGCAGAAAAGCAAAGTGTAAGTTCGGATGAGTTTTGTGGTGGTAGAACGATATGCTGTCGATATGGTGGTTCTGGGAACAGTGTTAGCTTTCAGAAGTAATTGTTCTTGGGTAGGAAGGTTCAGTCAACAAAGCACAAATAATTTAGTCCCTTTTGCTTTTTTTCATGAAGTGAAAACGCCGAAGTATTCATGTATTGATATATGTGCGGAAAATTTTCATTGGTTAAATTTTTCATGGGTCCCAATATGTTTGGGGTGGAACAATCGAATGCTAACACGTCCCACCTAATGAACTTAATCGGAGCCAGAACTGCTTGTCATGTGTGGCTTCCATAAATGCCGATGTTACCATTAACATTGGTATATCTATAAGATATTCATCTGGTGATGACTGTTTGTCTACGGCTCGCTATGGAACCAAATTGCATACGAGAAGAAAATAGAGGACGACAAAAGAGGCGAGAACAAAACGCGTGGGCCCAGGCGTCTTGTCAAACTATTTACGGAGACGGGGGACAAAAATACAGCCTGGAAACCTTTGGTTCTGTAGCTACAAAACAAAGAACAGACTTTACAACAGCAACGACAAGGCGCAGGTCGCTGCCGGTACTGTGAGAAGCTTCATTGCACAATATTTTCTGCATATAATCTAGATCCTTCCAGGGCTTTGGAGGACTAACCTTATTTGGGAACTTGAGTTATGAATGATATTACGACTATCTGTTTTCCAAAGTCACTAAATTATTAGTTCGTGTTTAGTTAGATGGATACTTGGGGTAAATGGTGAAGGGAATTAATCATGTGAAAACCTTCGTTTTTGTACATTGATCATTTCTGGAGTTATTGGGTTTATGTCTTTGGGTAAGAAAATGAAACTCGAGTTATTCCAGTTACTGATGCCGAAAATGTATACCCTGTTATTTTATAATGATCCTAACTGCAATTAATTAGTGATAAGCCTTGGTTATTAAGGTGGCATTTTGGAAGTATGGACCGATGTAATCTCGAGAGTGTATACTCTACTCAGAGGGAAGAAATTACACAAACCGCAGGACTTGCGGAAAGTTATTACCTGAGTAGCAAGCTGGCACCGAATCCTGTGACGCGGTTTGCGCAGCTGAGAATGCTAGTATCATATCCTCCAAAAAATCAAGTTAATTATACCGCTGGTCAACCATTCTTGGAAGAATATTAATATTTAAGTACCGCACGGGTTCGAATCCACCCACAGTGGATTCAGTGGATGCGCAATCTCAATGATTACCAACAAGGATGAGGTGTCTATAATTTGCTTTTTGGCCTTTCAACACCAGGTGGCTTCTAGTGAAGGGTCAAATCCTAAATGCAACTTCAGAATCTCCTCACCTTCTACCGACTTAAGCCAAAGCATCAGCCGAGGGGCTTCTTCATGACATTACTTAGTATAAAAATCCAAATAAGATGTAAAAATGATGAGAATTTATCTACAGTTCCCAAATTTAGTCCAACATTGGATTAAGCCTCTCAAGTGGGTTAGCAAACATGCACTTAAAATGCCTTTTCTGCTTTAGTGTAGCTCATAAAACTAATCCAACATGTGTTTCGAAATGCTTGAGAGTCTGTTTCAGATTGATCCTATTAGTTCCTACCTGACAACTGGAACTATTTCCAGCAACTATCTTAATATATTCGGGCTCGTCGGCCTTTTGGAGCACGCGAAGAGAAAACTGGAACACTTATTCATGACTAAAGGTCAAAACAAGCCAAAGAAGCTAAACGAGTAAAAGGATTGATCGATGAAGTTAAGAGGTCTAAAATGGATTTTGGTCATTTCTGTCGGCTTTTTTCTGATTTTTTTTTGTTAGACCTTTAAGGAGACAAACCGATTTTTTCGAACTTATCGAACTCTATGAAGCACGTCCGAATAAATTATAACCAGCCTTTGGATTCTAAGGTCAGAGCCTGCAAGTTATTGACTGAAATGGACGAACACCGATTTAATTGTGGACCCTCGTTTTACTTTGGCACACTGGATGTACGGTGTCGTCACTTGTACTAGACAAAAATGAAAGTGAAATTGATGGAAACGGAAGGATCCAACTGCTCGGCAAAATTTAAACGTTTGACTATCTAACGAGCGAAAACTGACCACCAATTAACATGAGCAACTCAGATACTTTAGCAACACATATAACTACAGTACACTCAGCGTTCATTACACTGTTTGATTTTGAAGCCTTATCATTTTCGATTACTGAGGGCCTGGAGATACGACCAGCAAAGTGCTGATGCTGGCGTTCATTTAAATATGGACCTATATTTCATAATTTTCCTTCCCTTGTTCACCTAATCTTGGAATCTTTTTCGTCGTCAGCTACTTAACTGATCCTTGAAGGACTGACTCTTACATTCTTCAGGAGGGTAAACTCTGTCACTCAGTAGACTTTACCGCCATACTGTACAATTCCGAATTTTTCAAGTTTTCTTAGGATATGCTGACGAAAGAGTAAAGGATTAGAGTACTCCGAGAGACTTCCAAGTATAGATATATTCTGGAGATGCGATAGGGTCTTTCAGTGGAGCACAGAAATTGGCTGCCGGATTCCCATTCGCTGATCTTATGACGTTACGTCAGCGCGTCAAACAGGAGATTGGCCCACAAAGTGCAGAAACTCATCTTTCGTTGTCAGACCAAATTTCCGCGGCCAATCTATAATGAGCTTTGAAAGCACCCGCAATCAACTGAGCACTCGAAAAGGCTCCAGGGACTAAGTAATCGATTTCTTTCAGCATGATATCTGTTAATTGTACTGAGTGAATTTAGCACTTATTGTCCCTCTCAATTTGGGGAAAATATCCTTCGTTCCGCAGTTATGTTGATGAGCGCTTGAGTTCACCCCTTGCCTCATAGAAACCTAAGATCTGCAAAACATACTTCGACAAATTTTGCAACTTTCCGACTAGCAGGTAGTCTTCGACTTCCAGGTGCACCGTCAATGACAGTGCCATGTATAAGTATGCTGAGCCATCCACTTAAGCATCCGACGTCCATAAAGCTCTTTCAGTATGAAGCAAATCACCTCCAGGCGTATCAGCTGATTTTTCTCTTTTTCACACCTCAATCAATATCGCATTCCTTGACAAAAAATTCTAATCATGTGATAAAGTGACAAGAACAACGGCAAAATCGATAAGCTGCTCGTTGTGGCCGGCGACTCAGCTGTCCCAACGGAAAACAGATATTTAGTAGTGTCGTGGGTACTTTATTCGCTGAAAACGTCCGACACCAGCAACTGAGGTGGTTCGGCCATGAGCTGCGCATTGCAGAAAATCGTCTACCTAGACGAGTGTTGTCCCCTGTGTCTCCTTCAGAATGGCGCAAACTACAAGCATGACAATTTAGGACTTTACAGAACGATGTGAAAGGGATTCCGAAGAGCTTAGGTGTTGTTGGTGCGATCCATCCTCCAGGATGGGTTCACCGTGACCCCTCGTGTGCTTGGCTGTGACACTGCAAAAAATGGCGAAAGATCGGTGTCAATAGAGTTCGTGTTGTCAGTTTCTTTCCAGATTGTCTGACCGAGCGCTTGAAGGTGTAGGCACCTTAGAATGCTCGTGAGAAGTCAGCACCAGATCCCCTCCCTCACCCACTCTTTTCTCCTTTCATTCTAAGGCCTGAAGTATAGTTAGATAAACTTTGTGGTTGTGTGGCAGTGAAGCATCAGTGTCAAAATTAATGAGTATTATTATGCTAATGCACTTCACAATCCCTCACGTCTAGCGTCCAATAGTTTCCAGACCTCAAAGATGCGTGGACATTAACGTCGACGACTGAAAGGCTTTGTTCACACATCAGTAGTGGGACATCTCAAATGGCTTTTACCTCACAAGATATTCTGACTGGTATATTCCAAAAACATCCTTTCTACTAGGATTTTTCATATAATTTCGCTACTGAATTAGTGATTTTTACAGACTCGTTAAGCCACGAAACGGTGACAGCCCAGTTACTCGGATTGGCGAATATAACAAATTCAACTTGTGGGCGAAGGTACATTCTACCCCACTGGGTATCACAACCATTTAGAGAAGAAGGAACATTTGACATTCACGGTCTACATGTCATACAGTCATGCATTCTTACCTTGTACGTTTGCAGTGTTGCTCAGGCACACAATATCACACCTCTTTTTTGCTGTATAGCTAAAAGTCACCCAGTCCGTTGACATGAATAACGAATGAAAGTAACTGAAGTAGGAAAACCTGAGCGATAAAGTTCATAAGTATGCCACGCTAAATTCATGAAGGATAAAATGAAGGTTGAACAACCGTGCGATCAAGATGAAAGAAACTGCAGAACTGATTTTGAAGATACAGAAAAGTTAAAAATGCAGCACTGTACAAGACATTAGTGGAACCAAATTTTTGCTTAAAATATTTTACAGTATTTGTTCGGACTAAGCGGATAGGCTTTCCGGCGAATGTAGTGAGATGTCATGGAAACACCTCTGGGAACACCGCCCAGTGAATTTACGTGTCGGAGCTGATATGTGCTGTTCCATCTATATCAAATTCGTCAGTGGGTTCAATAGTGCGCTTTGTCAAAGTCTCTCGCTTGCCGACCCGTTTTGCAAAAAACCGAAGTGCGCATTAAAACATGGGTAAACCTTAGTTATTTCGAAGTGTCCTCACTCTGTGCGTAACCCATTTCTGTGCGAACCAAATTTTTTTTATTTGCCTGGTACGTCTAGCTAGCTCTCAAGGTATAATTAATAACCTAGCTCAATTTGGTAAAGGTCCTAGCTCCCATTTGAGTAGGACAAAGCATACTACTCGGTTATATGTAGATACAAATATGGACACTTAGGTTTGTAGCATGTTTGCAGCTCATTTGCGGCTACCTCTTTGACCAGACTGCACAAATTAGAGGCAGTGAGCTGGATAGTGTGGCAAACTATCAGACAAAATAGTTAGGATACTCAGCGTACACCTGAACAACAATAGCGCACGCCTGAGAACAACTGTGTTTGCAGAGCGCATTGTCAAGGCTCATTTAGGGTGACAAAATGGTTGCAAAAGTTTCGCTAAATGGGACATTTTTGCCGGTCGTATCCAGTTCCTTGTAATAAGGTCCCAAATATTTTAAAAATTTTGTGTCCACCGAAGGGTGAACGGATTCATGCCAAAATAACGCTTCCAAAGTTTCTTGTAACTTAACTCTCTCTCTCTCTCTCTCTCGAAATATCCTTCCCTGACCTAATTTGTGTTCTCTGTACGTAGTGAACCAACCATGACATAAGAAACCCCCCCCCATATGTAGTCCATTTTTCCCGTCACTGGGAGCCTTGCGGCTGCATAAACATCTTGTACACTGTGTGTTGATTTTCTCCGAAAACATGCGAAAAAAATCTTGTGGGCTTTTCGCACATCATTAAAGTCGCATTCTTAAAGCCAAACAAAATCCAACGGACCAAACCAGCATGTTCTGAAAATCAGATTACGACAGATTCATTCATCCCAATATCTCAAAGCGAGGCTTGCTTCCGGATAACCGAAACCTTACTGCTGCGGAGCACTGCTTTGTTTTCAATAGTAGGCTGTCCAACGTTTTTTTTCACATGACAAAACCGTACGGAACGATAATATCAGGCAAATATCTGAGGGCAGTTGATGGCGCTTCAGCAGCTAACGGAAAAATTCGCAGAAAACTGTTTTCATTTTTAGTTTAGCAGCCCAAAATGTTTGTTATTCACTAGACCTGTAGCTTTTAGACTTGTTAAGCAAGGCGAAGCCGGCAGCTTTTGTCCTCTAAAACCAGCACTGTTGCAAATATTCGTTCGCTCTTAACAAAAAAACAGAATGGAATGGTTCTGCACTGGAGGATTAGGGTCCTGAAAAAAGTTCACTAATTTTACGATTGGTAATGTTTGTAAAGGCTAGTCTTTTCTTTATCATGGTTCTGATTCGGGACGGGGAGAAGTTATACTAGAATCAGTTTGGTGGCTGCTATATATTCACTTTACGCCTAAACCTCATAAAATGAGTTTTGCCTCTTTTAACACAAAACATAAATATGCTTGTCAAAAAGTTGACATGTAAGGAATGAATATTATCAGTCCTTAAATTATCTTTAAGTCACTCTCCTCGGAGATCTTCCGGTGAAATTAAATTACCTGTCCTAGAAAAGACGTAACCGATTGTTTCGGTAAGTCTGCCAGTTTCTTCAGTCCTGTATTAACCTCAATATAATGCTCAGAAGAGAGCCCCTCTTCTTGCCACCGTTTCGGTTAAACCGAACCGCGTGTCGAGGTAGTAACTCATCCCGAACGAATACTGAATATTGTCTAGGATTCGGATCACAAAATCCGACGCCCTACAACAGCGTAAGGATGAAGGCACCCGAAGCCCTTCCAGAATAATGAAGCCGTAAACAAGACAGTATGGGATACGAGCGCGTATTTTGTGGTAAAGCAAGAGGATTGTTTAAAATTTTGCTACAGAAGTATTTAGAGACAGCAATAAGACCGCAACTTCGTGGAACCTGAGGGTTTTCAAAAACACTGTACGACTTTCTGAACAATGGACCGATCGCGTCAGAAATTTTGACCAGAAGTTCCTCTAAATGAATACATCGCAAAACCATTGCAAGCATCTCTTGTGAGCGCCCAAACTCCAACTCCCTCCCCTTGCTTTACTTTAATCCTTTTGACATAATCCCATACACATAAAGCCCATCACTAGTTCGAGAAAAATACACCCTAGTACGACCAACCACGCTCAAAATTTGACCCTAGAATTTATTGCTCGACACTGTAGAAACGGAGGTGCTTGATGGTCTCAGATTGTTTCAAAATAACTTAGTTAGGCACTATACCTTAGTGAACCCAGTCGATGATGCCAGGAGTGTAAGGCTGTCTCCGAAACCTTTCCGATCAGCGGCCTGGAAGCAAACTGGTAGCCAGAACTTGGGTGTCCCATCGCATTGGTGATTTCTGAAGTAACTGATCGGAAAGCCTCATAAGGTTTGAAATCAGAGTATCAAACAGTAATGATGGGTCTATTTATTGCCTATAGGAGTCGTTCCACTCCAGGTGGCTAGGAGGGCTGTAGATCCGCGCTTGACAGGGCTGCGTGGAAGCATCATGTCAAACTAATAAGGTTAGTCACTAAAGTACGGTTTAATCATATTTTTCGTTAGAAAGTCTAGTTTTGCATGGTGGTGACTTTTTCTAGACTGAAAAGAAGCAGTTCCTCAGGTGCAACCAAACAGAGGTTAGTAATGCAGATTGTCCGATTTCAACCGCGCAACACAGCCGCCACATATAAGCACCATCAAAAAAGAAGACGACTGTTGAAGCTTCTTCATGCGCAGCTGATCCTGTAGAACTAAGGCAGGTCTCTTGCCGTAAGATGCTGGCCTGCTGGATTTCTACTTTAATCAATGAGAAGCTGAGGTGTTAGGGGCACTGGGATTAACACTGCCAAGATGGACGGTTCGATGATGATGATGATGATGCTGTGAGCAGGTACCAGGGGTTTATTTACCATTGTATTACGGGATGAATTGAGACATAACAGCTTGTTTCAGAGCCCAAAGGCTGTCACTAAAAAACTGCCCCTGGCTCTATACATTACGAGCAAACATTTTGTGGATCTCATTGGGTCAAATGGCTATCGGCAGTGCAGTTGCCTTTCCACCAACATTATCATCTTGGCTTTGTTTGGAGTTTCTTTCATATGGTTTACCGTAGACAGCTGCAAGTGCAACGATATCTACCTGCGACCATTTAAAATCAGAGTGGGAGGTGAAAAAATCAACGGAATTTCAGCAGTTTTTCAGGCATCTTCAGTGGCCTCTCAAATTTTCTATCTATTGTAGTAATCCTGATTAAATGTGATAAAATGCCAAGGGTGGTGGATTGTAAAAATGTCAGAGACTTTGAATATTGTCCGATTTGACTGTGTCAAGGTGGCGGTTCCCAGCTTTAATTTTTTTATTGCATCGTGTAATTGCATACAACCGTTTATTCACTTTTCACTTGGTAGAGTACGCATTTGTTCATTCCACATAAGGACACCATAAGCTATCACCAGAAATATTACCATTACCATAACAGATCCTACAAATAGTAAGCTGTGTCAGCAACAAAGAGCGCTAAAGATGTGAACTATCGATTGTGCAGAAATATTGTTTCTGTCAAGCTCTTGTTCTGTTGTACATTGTAAAATGAGGGGGTGACTGCATATAGGTGCACCAACCAGAATGCCATTCTGGTCATTTTCGAGCAAATTTGGCCAAAGTAAATTTAAGCATGAGGTGATCATTTGTGGTCACTTTCTTCAGAAGATTATCAGGATGGTCATTTACGTGATTTCAGAGGGAAACCTAATTAAATAGAGTACCTGTCTTGAACGGAAACGTTACTGAAACTGATCCCCGAACCCGGTAATTAACCAACTTAGACCTGAAAAATGTGCTTCTCTTGATAAATCGTACGTCTCTCAGCTTACAATTTGAAGTGGTCTTTTCATTCACCTTCAAAATCAGTACCCGTTACTCCACCGAAGGACAGTATTCCTCCATCTGAGTTTTCTCTTATGTCTATGTGTGGACTGGACCCTCAACTGTTTCTCAGGTGGCTGTTGATTTGCTCGCCGAGCTTGGTCACTAACTTACAGACTTTTCATCACAGGATGAAGATATATCATCAGCGTGTAATTGAGTGGATCTTCTGTTTATGCGTTAAGACCGATGTCCAACTGCCAAGCTTAGCAAGCAGCCCATTGACTATCAGTGTAGTGTTCCTCTCAATTTACGGAATGTTGGAGCACCAACCAGCTGCTTCGACCTTATAGCTGCAGTGGTTATCAAACTTTGGCACCCCGACCTTCAAAGAGATTGCGATGCCTTTTCTGGGGATTGCAGAACGTCTGTCAGCCTTTAGATATTTCAGTATAAAAGTGCTTAAAACACTTTGTACCGGTGAAGTGTCGATTTTTTGGCTGAAAATTGGACTTTGTAGCATTCATGAAATAACTGCTGAATACGTGCTCTATTTTAATAGTTCACGCATGTGCAGTTCTGACGTAAATGAGCTCTGGTTTGTTTCACATGCCGTGTGAATGAGTAGGCTGATCATGCAGTTCTCAGCATACGACTAAACAGGTTGTTTAAAGAAATGCTATTCACTTCTGCGTAACAAATCGACGTCAATCTGTACCTCATTATGCACTATAGTAGTATGCTTCTGGTGTGCGCCAAAGAATACGCATTAAAACGGCAGTATACAAACTGATACCAAAATTTTATTCATATAATGTACATTGATTGGACATTGTGCACTTCCAAGAAAAGCCCCAAACATCTATTTCGGGGCGGCCAAATTAGCAAGTAATATTTGAAAATAATCGGAAGTGTAAAAAAAGTCCCAAGAAGGTAGACGAGCCAAGAGTGATAAATATTTAGTCCCACTGGGATTCAAGGTACGTCGATACAGCACACTCAGTCTCATTGTGGCAACACTACCCCAGCAATAGTTGATGGTGCCTCATTGTTACACAGAACAGTATTTCGCCGAGCTGAGTGGGAGACAGTGTATGGTATACCAAGGAAAGAAGACTGAAGACATCACCCGCAAGACACTTAAATTACTCAGACTGCTTTCATCAAGCAAAAACGTATGCTTGTGTGATAGTTGTGATACTGCCGGACTGCCCAGATAGAAACAGGCTGGGAATTATGAATCCCAGCCACACTATTTGGCTCACTTGTTCCGCAGCAATACAGCAATAGTAGGCGTGAGATTATCACGACAGTCAAGATAGCACAAGTGGTTGGCCGAAATGGCCGGCGGACTCTTTGTGTAACCCAGTGGTTCCCAGACGGAAAGTCACAACTCCAGGTGAAAGATGTCCAAATGTATCCAACCTATTTACTGTTCAAGCATGCTTTCTCTCAGTTGCATTCACTTATTCTGGGTGTCCGTCAAACAAAAAATGTAATCAAGGAAAGGCAGCCACATAAGGACGGCATAAGCGGGAATTCAGCCAGAAATATCGAAGACGAAATCCCGGGTACAAACACAATCATCTAAAAAAGTGCATTTAGTTTGAGCTGGGTATCCAGTAAAGTTTAACTATTTCATCAGTCGCAGACATGGGTAAAAAATGGGGGATTCGGCAGGATTCATTTGAATAATTTCCCAAGTTCAGTCGTGCTAATAGTTGTCTAAAACTATAGTCATATGCTCCATTTTCACAAGAGCTTGAAGTTTATCCACCGATTTTCTGTCGATTTTGTCAAAATTATCGCTTTTATTAGCTGTTTTTCAAGGGACGTTCCAAGTCTCAAGTAAGGATTTAACTTCTAACAATTATGCCTTGTCGGTAGGGTTAAAAGATTTGGGAGTTCTTAATGGAGGTGCCATCCTCTAAGTGAAAACATCTATGCTGAAAAGCTGAGGAAACACTGTACAACAGCTTCTTCCTTATTGGAAATCATCGGCCATAAGCACATCAGAAGTCTGCAGGGAGTATCAGAGCTGCGACCTCCTGGTTGACAGCCAGTTTCCGATTACTTCATCCCGACAGTTTTAGTCGAATATAATCGTCAGTAGAACTATTACATCACACGATACATGTCCACAAGGAAGCCTCGACAACACGCCACTAACTGACAACAGGCAAATGTCAACTCAAGCGTTCATCTCCTGGGCATCCACACAAGGTTAGGTGAACGTCACATTGGGCAGCTTGCACAGTTTCACTCGTACCACCGGCACCGTCGTGCAGCTATGTTCAACAGACATAAGCTTTCACTACGAAGAGCCCATCAAACTACTCTCCAATATGGCTAACGGCGCGTTATCTCTCCACATCTTCAGACCGTGACCCAAGGCAAGTTTACATCGGCACTACGTGAGCCATCAGTAATTAGCTGGCGAATTACTGGAGCGACGAATTAACCAACCACAGGAAGGCTACAGGAAACGGACAGAGAGCTGCATTACTATGGCGACTAGGTTTTATTTAGATGATACACAGAAAATTTCACATGACATCAACATCATTAGTGATCGCGTTCATCGCTTCTGTCAAGATAGGAATGCACGTGGGCCTCAAATACAAACAATTTTAGACTTTGAATCATTTTGACCAAACCTTGCCGAAGGCAATCTGAATAACAACAACCTTCTTCGGACCAATTGCAAACAGTCGGATAAAGGAATCCATCATTTCTCCACTAAATGATTTTAGAAATAGCCAAACTGGCTGTGTGATCAATAGATTTCAGTCGCAGTAGATAGCACGGAAAGGTGGTTTGGATGCCTGGCATTCACAGGTACCCGGCTACCGGACGAGACTAGATCGCCCGTCGTCATACATGAACCACACCCGTCAATCATGCGTGTTGCTGTTACCACATGCCAGGTGCTGTAGTGGTAAGTGTCAGTATGTCAACACCGTGTTGCTCATCATCACTGCCTGTGGATCTGGTATTTTCTGTCAATCATTTCGTACAGTGCAGTCATATCAGAAAGCGAACTTGTTTGGCCAATAGGTTTTTGCTGGTACGACATGGTCCATGTATGAAATGCACGTAACACGTTCGTACAAGTTATCGGTAGTCACTGGAATGCTTTTGCTTGTTGAAATATTCCACGTTGAATGTCACTGTAAATTCGTTCCATTACAGAAGAAGACCACATTGAGGAAAACCTTAGCCGTCGGCTCAGTTTAATGAGGATGTAATGGGTTTCTGAAAAAGAAATTGCCCCTGAAGCTTGCTGGGTTGTAAATCCACAGTGCAGGTGCAAAAACCTCAAACTGGTAAAAAAAGTTAATCGTGAAAACTCGGGTAAGTAGTTGTTCCCACTCCAAATGCTATCAACGCCGGGACTTGGTAATTGTGTACCACCGCGAAAATTAATTATTACATCGTGTGAGTCGGAATATGTGCAAGTAGGCTGCAGAATATTTTATTTTCACGAGATTCTGAAGGAATGCATTCCTGACGAATGGTTTCACATTGGAATCAAACGACTGGGTGTGTCTTTTCCTAAGCAGTATGATATCGGAAAACGTTGGGGAACCACTGAGTAGTGTAATAGCCCTGGTGCCTGCTAAAGTACCTTGGGGTTTCATCCATGGAATCAATATTGCCCCGTTGGTTATTTATCGAAATATTGGTAGCCTGGGTGAGTTTTTTTATCAGGTGGCTTGGCATTTGATTTGCAAGTCAGTTCGCGAACAGATCAGCAGTCATCTGATCAACAACCTATAATATGGCACATTGTTTGAGCATTCGGCTGTAAAATGACTGATAGATGGTGGCAGTCTCAATTATGGTTAGGGATTAAACAAATTCAGAAGCGTCCACATGAAATGGACCTACCCTGTTGAGGGGTTAGAGGCACTATATATACTGTCCAAGTGCAAGCTGAATGCACTTCTGGTAAGTGACACGCAGTAAAATGTTCCGAAGGCCGTGCATTCGGATCTTCTTCGATATTCGTGGCCAGTGGTTGGTTCCAACAAGAACAAGAAAGCTACACGGTGCTTCTACGTTTTTAGCACGGGTTGATTTCAACCAGAGTTGACAGAATTCACATTCGGAAATGAACAGAATGATATCATACAATACTAAATCTCAGGTTGCAGGAGCAGTTTCATTTACCCTAGATCAGACGTTTCCTCAGCAAAAACTTGTGTCCACATTCACTCACTGGAATCGATTCAGTAGGATTCACCGGACTTGACGAATACATGTGTGTGGAGTTCATTCACAACAGCTACATAGAACACCAGTCTAATCATCTTATTGGCCGTAAATCGTAAACTAGCTTAATCTCTACTCGTCTGGTGTATCAGTTAAGCACACGCATTTGCATACCAATTTGGTATTCACGGGAGACCCAAGTGAATCTCTCGTTTATGATGTCCTGTTGAACAGTTTTCAGTAACTTTAGGAGTGGTGTGTTACGTCTATACTATATCAGCTTATCATTATCAGGACAACTTTTAAGCAGCATGCAGTTCGAAAGTAGTATTTCAACAAATTGGAGTAATCCCATGAAACCACACATCGCAAGATTTCAGACGATCTATCCATGAAAATTGCACCATACTTTTAAAAAGTCGGCCCAATTTTGGGCGTTTTGGACGTATCATTTTCTTGCGTTTCCTAAGGGAGACCACATTGGTGTGCTTTTGCAGCAAGTTGTCGAGTGACGCAATAGGAGCCCAACAGGTAACCGAGTCACTGATCATTCGTAGGTGATGCACATTTTTATGCAATATGCATATTTCGTTATAGCTAAATCCTGCAGTTGCCAGGCAGGAAAAACAGTAGCCCCAAAAACAAAGCGTTCACCATACAAGTTGGTACCAATACTATTTTATCCCACTTCACTCGGCAGATCAAGGTATTTCAGTGTCGTCCACAGCCGTTCATCCGCTGGGGGACTAATGTACGGAAAATTCTTAAGCCTGATGGAATGGCTGATCAGAGATTTGTGAAAGGTCAAGTTCTTGGCTCAGTAGAGCAGAACAGATGGACGGTGCATGCAGCTTATGCATTTTCCCATCTAAAACGGAAGAAAGTGTTGTTAAAGCAAGCTGTATAAATGGGAATTGAATTCAACCACAAATTTGCCTCCCCTTCTAAGGCATCTGTTTGGATCTGGGCCATTCTGACATGCTGCTATAGGTACCTTTTTGAATGACTCGCCTCTCTGCCACTCTGTACAAAAATAGTTGATGTGACCTGATTCCACAAGTCGATGAAGCCGGTAAGCAAATATTCCGGTGCTCACCAAACCCAGTGGCCAACAGCAAGGATCAACGACCTTGACAAAAATAATCACCAAAATCAAATAACTAGCTATTGAGCTACCGTCCGCTACCATTTTATTTTGCCTGTCCCATGAGCAGCCATTGAAAGGCAGCTCCGGATTGTTTCAAACTTTCTACAATGTGAGCTGAAAATGAGGGCTACACCCAGGCCATTCATACGCACATACAAATCTGTAGTGTACGTTTGCGCCTCAAATAACTTATTCGAACGAATCTATTGGCTGAAGTCATTGGCGGAAGCTAGTTCAAAAGCGTGACTTTAAAAGCGTTCCAGGTTATTGCTCGCTCAGATAAAAGAAGGATGACTTTACCGTTGCCTTGTGCAGCACTTTTGCAATCTTCAACTCCGTATACAGTTCTTGAAATGAAAAGCCCAAGTATGTGTAGCGTGGAGGAAAAGGCAGAACTCGGAAGGGATTCGAAGCGTTTTCTGACAGTTCTACATAACTGATTAAGTAAATGTTAACACGCTCGATTCCTTTTTCATCCATATCTATATCACTAACGTTTGAGCAGTTTCTTTCCGGGTTTAGCAACAGGGAGGGCAACGGTCCAGAATTTCGCTCCGGAGCCCATCAAAACGGCCTACTGTCTCCCCTAATGAAATTTAATTTGCCCGGAATAATATTGTGTTGGTCTGGTCGCTGAGCTTGGAACTTCGATCGCAGACCTACCATCACAAATCGGGATGGCATCCTCAGTGTGTTGTTGCGAAGCAAAGCAAAGCAGAGCAGAGCGGTGTGCGCAATGCTCAAACAGCTTTAGCGAATCTACCTGATCGACTGACAATCAAAACATGCCCTAAGTAGTAGACGGTGCATAAACAATAGTGACTTCTACTTCTTACGCTGGTCGCTGAACTGTCTGGTAAGAAGTAAATTGGTCAGCTTCGCTGACCAATTTTGGAGTGCATTGACAACAATTTACGATAAAAAAAGTTCCCCCCGAAGAGAGATTGTCCCCAGGCTTTACCAGTATATTTTGGTTTCGTGGGACTGGATCGAAACCGACAACCTTCTTGAGGCAAAATTCATATCCCAGAGAAAAGGGTTGTGGATGTCTTACGATACACAGTTCTCTCCAAGCGCAGCCTGGGGGACAACAGCTATACACAAGGTTTTCTTACTTTCTACCACCAATTAGATACCTAACCAACCTTATGGGGACACATTTATCACACAAGAGATTACATGCCCCATTATACGTTTGTGCCTGCATATCAGATATCTACCATAGTTTCATTCTGCCCCTCAGTGGGAACCAACTTTGTTGCTTCCACCATAATTGCTTAAGTTCTGTACAAAGAGTCCACCTCTAGAAAGGTACCGTCTTTGGTCAGTGCTTTCATGCAGACCTTACTGACAAGACAAGTCCAGAAAGGACTTCTTCGCTGGGAAGAGATCACATGTAAAGCTGCACAAGAAGTGATCCGTCAAACAAAATGTTGCCTGATGATGCCACTCCATGCCCAACAGGGTCATCACCTGCCGAACGTTTACAGTAATTCGGTACGCTTTAGCTAAACTCTGCAACAGACTTTTTTTCCTTTATGGAGAAACCACCTTCATAGCAAGACATCGTTGGCGGAAACCATTTTCAGCTTGCTCCTGACAACTTTTTCAGATGCTTGAACAATCCAGAAGGGGCCAGTTTCAGGTTTCAGGTTGACTCTTCAAAAGCCGTCTTTATAAGTCGGATCGATTACAGTTGTTAGTGTCGGTGAGAAAGAGTAAAGACTGGTTTACAGCATTTGGGATGTATATCAGGAACAAGCCAGTCAAAGCAAACCAGCTAACGTCATTTGTACTAGTAGTTTCCGTCACCTGTCTTGCTTCTTCGTTACATTTTTCCTGAGAATGCTCACCTGGGTTATGATGGAGAATCTTCATTCACTTACCGCACATATGGAAGAAATATCATCCAAAACATTTGTTGCTGGATTTTTCCGAACCCATTCGGATGGAGTTTACCAACAGTCTCGATAAAAGATCCTCACTGCATGATCTCTATTTGGGCGCAGCTCCGGGACAGCTGGATCAACCTAGCAGCGGCGTGCTGGTCCTGAACTCAGTTCACAAACTTTGCTCGTTCGTATATAATCTTTTTTCCACGAGGTGGAATTCTAGCGGGCGCAAAAGAAGTGATAACTTTGGAGGTATAACGGGCTCGCATGCGAACTGCAGTGAGTGTTTGCATCCTTACAGTCTCACAGACTATTGACGATGGTGTTCTGCGCCATGTGCACCGAGTTGCAGGCGCAGAACTTACGCTTGTGGATTCTTATATCTCGGTGAAAACGAATTTGTGTGAAATTGTGTTTGACGGAAACGTACGTGAAACCATCTCGTAACGCCAGTACTGATGTTTACCATGGGTTCACACACGCTTCGACTCATACGCGAATTTGTGGTTGCATTTTAGTTAAGGTTGTGGCCCTCCAAGTGAGATGCCTTACTTTGACAACGATGGTAATGTCTGCAGCACCTGAGTCCAACATTTTGAAAGGATGTTCGTTTTATTGCCAGCCTTCCAATAGACAGTCACAACACTAGTATAATAATATTTTTATCATTACCCAAGTTCGTGGTGCGGCCATTAATATTTGCTCGTCCAACACCATTTGGACAGTACTTTATGTATGCTCTGTCCGATTGTGAACGTTGTTCACATGATTCTCGCATCCCATCAAATTCACTGATTTATTGCCAGTTTACCATTTGGTGGGTTGTCAAGATGAACATTAGATTGCTGAATTTTGCAAAGAATGTTCCCATTCATCCTTCCCTACAGGGTTCAGTGAGCCCTGTGCCCATCTCATATTAATTTCTGGACAATATTTGTCACGTGGCTTTGTAGTTCAAAACGTCTAAAAGTGCACTTTCTTACTTCGGAGTTACAAAACAGGTTGTGAGGATTACCACAGAGCGAAATATCGTCAGTAGTGTGTAATATATATAAAGTATAAAGTAACATACCTTTTAAATAAAAGATCAGCGAATGTTATATGAGGAACGAAAACTACGAGTGGAGCACTAAAACCCTCAGAAGTGCCTCTGCAGAGGTAGCACAAGCAACTGTTACCTTTGGGAAGTGTTTTGTACTCTTCAAAAGTTTGGGTGCACTTAGGAAGGGCCTCAATTACAAGACTGTCCAACATCCCACCTCGACATAAAGGATATCGTCCTTTTCAACTGTAGTGTACTTAATGTGCATGAACTGCATGCAGAATGATGGCGCGACCGCGCAATGCATAGGGAACAAAGAGAACGGTAAGCTGGAACTTTCAAGAACGATTGCTCTGCACTATCACCTCTCGTAGGAAAAACCGAGTGGAGGTAAACTGGAGATTTTATCCCTTGAATGGAATCTTTAAACGAGTATAACTAGTTCACTGTTCTTGTTGCCTACTTTTTGCGTGGCTGTCCAAATGGCTCTCATGGTAGGAGTGCAAGGAAACATTAGCTATTTGTAATTATAGATGCAAAGGAATTTGCAACTGGGGGAGTATCCACCTAACCCTACTGAATAAATTCAAATCCTTGTCACTACTTTCAACTGTCATCGGTCTAAAGAGCAAGCAATCTTCCCGGAGTGGCTGGCACAGTTTGCCTTAGGGAGACCACCTGAATCGACCCACTAGAAGTGGTGTTTTCTAATATACGGTGGCCTTTTCCTGCAGAAGAAATTAAGTCTGATCTCTAAGGTGGGATGAATCCTTATATAGGAGTAACTGCCGTTGCAAAGAGAGCGTTTTTAGATAGTAGTTCTTGCTGTTCAGGCTAGTATAAATAGTATCCTCAGCCCGTTTATTAACCGGTCGCTTTGAACTAAAGCGTCGTTTTCGTCTGCTGTAGCTTCTTGACCGAATATGTCTTGTCTTCCATCCCCATCATCATGCTTAAATGACTGAAGAGAACCTAGCTTTGCTTTGAAGATTCGCTCATTCGATTTGGGTGATGAAATGTATGGTACATTGCTGATGATAACCGCTCAACTGAGTGAGCAGCGTCAAGAGGAGGAATTGACGCTCGAATGATCAAAGTCTCGAAAGTTTAGTTGTGCACTTCAAGAACTGCTTGTTCGTAAACAATCCCGGCAACATCCGTTAAGGAAAAAGGATGTTTTGACGACCTAGCCCTCAACCAGAACTTTTACGTCGATTATTACTAGCTTTACTTGGCAGAATCCTTCTACACAACTAATACAAACGTAATCCGTCAGGCAAATCACCACCTAAATTTTTTTCCAACATACCTAGAAATAGTAATTCTGTCTTTGTGCCTCTAATCAACTTCATATCATGTGCCTGAGTAATGCCATGAGTGAAAACATTTCATCAAGTTTACATCAAGTGATCTAGTTTGCATTGGCTGCAAGAGGTATCATAGCGCGTGGTAACTTGCCAATTACTATCCCTTGTTTTCTAAGACATTAAAATGAATGTCTGGATGGATACGACAACAAACGCTGGAGAATCAATGTTGTAGAATAATCTGTCGTCGTCACAAGTGTTTGGCTGCTCGCCATGCAACTGGTATTTTAATGCTTCCCGCGGCAAATCTGATGAGTGGCTGGTTATCCAAAAGATGTCGAATCCATATTTTGCTATGCCACTAAACCCCCAACTTTGAACGAAGTCATCAATCATTAGTGAAACGTGAAGTTGAATATAACTTCATTTTAACTAGGTATAGCAATATGAAACAGATGCGTTTAAGGAAGAGATATTTGTAGTGTTCAGTGAAGAGCACACATAGTTAACTGTCCTGCAACAACCTGGACTCGCCCTTGAAGTTCCAGACGGAACCAGTTGTCAATTTTTAGGCATACCATTCACCTTGGAGGACGTGTTATCCGATTAGGATAATTGTAGCTGCATCCGCTTCTTCGAAATCAACCCGAAAGTTGACCAAATTCATAGCTGTGCAAAATGGACGTCCACATTGACTACGGCATTCAGATGGCATTCGATATCATCGGGAATGACCGTCAGATAATTTGGTGACGTCAGTGGGCGTTTCGAGCCAAACTGTGCCTTTGATGAAAATGTCACCACAAATTAGTGGGAATACTTCGTCGAAATTCAAAAGTGTTGCGAAATTTGATGTCGAAATTGTCGAAATTTGATGTTAAATTAGAACGTCTAAACGAGTGTTCAACTGCTGATGTGAAACCCTGAAGCGTAGCGTACACTTAAGATGAGTCCAAATTAACGTCGTATAATTTTTATTGATAAAACCTGGCGTGTTCAGCCAAAAATTTTATAGAGACATTATAAAAGATTTCAGGACATCTTAAGTTAAAAAAATGGATGGTGTTTTATAGCACAAAGCAGTTACTGGCTAGGTTTTTGCCGTTCAAGTAATGGACTCGTTGGAAGCACCCGGAGGAAGATTTTAGAAAAATGTTGAGATCAAGTATCAGGGGAATAAAGAGCGGCTTTATGTTGCTATAATCCCGTTTTGTGTCTCTCAACTGAATTATGTATATCTGTACAAAGGCAATGGATTATCATTTGCATATAGGTGTACCCAAACGGCTTCACTGAGATTGCGATGGGGTGTGCCAGGTAGTCCACACACCTACTCGTCACCTGCCTGATCCGAATCAGCGCAGCAACCTTTCTACTGATCGCCTCATCAGTAAATCTGAACTATTTTTATCCATATAAACTTAGCAACTGCTGAACGTGATAATTCCCAAGATGACGTAGTTCTGTATGCTAACAAAACGACTCGTAAATGCTGTAACCTAGATAACTGTTCCGTTTTCTCAGATGACTACATTTTGTGGATACTGAAACTGTGAAACGTTCTTTCACATATGGTCGATTGTGTGTTTAAAGCCAAATTATCGGTTAAGTAACATGACGAAGTGTTCAATGAGGTGGTAAAACAGTAAATCATCTCTGATTATGACATGAGTCGTCTGGGGTGATAGCTAATGGATAGACCCGGTGCAACAAACAGGGTAATTCTACTGCAGCGTTTTCTCTCGGGCAATAAACCGGCCATCAGTAGAAACCAAACATATCTCTTGGGTTGCAGACTTGCGAAATTGCAAAAATTCAATGTCTCAATATCTGTTTATTGATCTACTGAATACTGTGACGTTGCTAATTGTACGCAAATAGATGTCATATGAGCCTTAATCAGGTAACTTCCTATGAAAGTACCTTCAAAAGTCACCGTGGGAGTATTGATTGTGTGCCGAAATTCATTCTAAAAGCGCATACTTCACAAATCCCGCGATAAGTAGGGAAAATAATATCCCTATATGTTGGTCCAGTGGAATTCAGGCAACTAACTGACTAATTTGATGATTCAAGGTTGTATTTCACAATCCGGTTATATCTCTAAGCCAGTTTTAGATATTTAAAAAGGATGAGGCGGTCTAGACAGCTATTCGGCGGTCAAAGACGAAATTCAGGGAAGCTTCTTCAACGGGACCGTCCAAAAATCAGTGAAAGTGTCCAGTTGTGTCCAAGCTGGTAGAGACGACGCCCACACCTTCAGCTTTTATATTTAGCTGAGAGTTCGGTGACTTGGCCTCATCGACCGGGCTTCAGTAGCTTCAGTGGTGCATACAGTTATTTGCATCCTGGCACTCCAAATGCTTGAGAACAGTAATGTGTCAGTCTTGTCTCAAAAGTAATTTAGTTTTAGTTATATGGTAAACAGCAAGATTGCACTGAGTGTGAGTGCAGTGAGCCACCTTCCATACAATAACAATGTGATTTTCACACTTTAAGTGCATTTGTTTGTCCGTTTCATTGTACCAGGTCTTTAATCAATTGGACAACATCCCGAACCTCAAACTAGGCTAGAAGTTAAAGGACACAGGTATACGCCAGACGTATTGAACCGCAAAATTCCGTAGCAGCTGGCAACATGGAGGTTGTGTTGGGAATATCCATTCTTGCGCAATCTGGTCATGCATCAAAAATATGCCTCAAATACGCGTACAGCGTTCGCCAAGAAATGCCGACTGGCTGCTTGCATTTATTATACAGGACAGAGAGAGATGCATCCCCCTGCAGAATGACCTTTATTTGACTGCTTTACTGGTTATCGGCCAGCTTGTCACGCCCGATATCCTGTACTGAAGCTTGCACTGAAAAGTACCAAAGAATGCCCACCATATGCATATATACATATGTATCCATATGTATGCATACGGATGTAAATATATATTTAGACCGCACAGCTGTAGGTCGTTGCGCTGTTTCTCGTCGTCCCATCTAACACCGCTTCACCACTTAAAGTTTTCTCGTAGTTGGATACAAAACGGATGCGGTGTACAACAAAAAGCCCTCAATTTCACCATTCAGCCTGAGATCCGTTTTGCTTCATCCCATGTGCAGCTGTTTGATCTGATGTGGAACATGGATAGCCATAGACAATGGATCAATTGTTGCGCTTGTTTCAGTGAAATAGCGCTCAAAAAAGACAACCTGGTGACAAAAGACCTTCAAAAGGCGTCATTCAGGAAGATGGATAACTTATTAGGATACCCACGCTCCATCGACTGAATCTGACAAGGATCAAGTTAGGATATCAAGAAACCCAAACTCAGCCCGAATCTTCTCCTAGGGGGTCAGTAAATATTGTCTTCCTGCGCCACAGCGCAGGCGAATACATATTGTGTTATATGTTATCTATTGCTTATCTTGCTGTGGCCTGATCTCAGGTGAAAAATTTTCACTGGGCAGTGCGACACGTAATAACCTGGATTGAAACAGTAGACGGGCGCTTTTGAAGAACATACTCTATTGCACTGCAAAAGCCGAAGTTTAATACTGCGAACTTTAGGGTGTAACAATATCTTAAAACGCCTTCCGTTGAGGTGATGTGCACATCAGTAGTGAGCGGCCGATGTACATTTTTTTACTAATAATGCGGACAGTCTGAGTCGATTCCATTCACGCTTACGGTTATAATTTTCATCCAGCTCAACTGATAGCGGGCTATCGTGGCCAATTTTTCATTCTGTTGGACAACTTACCTTAGATACTCTGTTCTACAGCTTTGTCTGATAGGTTGTGTTACCTATGTGCAAAACAAAAGCCGAGGTAATCTGGTAATCTGGTGATTTCAATTGAGGTCTCGTCTTGTAAGCGAAACCGAGAAGCACTGTACGGCTGTTCCATCCTCAATAGGAATCATCAACAGTGCGCATCTTACGAAGCTTCAGAGAGTTTTGAACATTCGACCTCCCACCTAGTAGTTTAAACATAACCTTTCGGCAACGAACGACTGATCAGCAGTGTAGTTCACTCGCAATTACACAGAATAAAGCACCACTCATACTCTACTCATGGAAACCACACCACGTGGTCACGTATTGACGGGTTCTTCGAGTTGGGACTTCTCAGAAGGAAGGTTCATTCGTCTTGTAAAATTACTTTGAGCCATTCATAGATTGCTAGTCTGTGTGCTGTCCGAACCGATTCGAAGTAAATTTCAGTACCTCAAAGTTGTTTGGTGTATTCAAGTCGCGCTCGCAAAAATAATCAAAACTAAACACACCTGTACCATCAACACTCACGAATAGACAGTCGTCAACAAAAACAAACTGTTCATTTCTGACAGTGGTTTGCAACTCCTTCGAAGCAAAACCTTTCTTCAATCTTCGACATCTTTTGTGGCACACAGACTATATTAATAGGTTGAAAGGTCACTACCAAAATATAGGAGACCACATGTCAATCACGTCTGTCGTGTTTACAAGAACCTGACGGATTCTGTCTATAGTAGATGCCCACAATTGTCTGGACTGATTGAAGAGAGAAACACCAGGCATGTTGCTGGCACGTGTACGAGTTTAAATAGTTTGTCTATTAGACTCCAATGTTTTGTTTCTATGAGACTGTAAAGCCACTCTACCACATCTTTTGCACAGGCAGAAAAACTCCATTACCTGTCCTGCTCGTCAAAACGGGCAGCTGCAGTAACGGTGACCAGAGCAATAAGTGGAACTATCTACTGATGGACTGTGTTGAAAAAAGCAATCAAATTGGAGGTATCGTTTGGCACACAAACACGTGTATAACGGTTTTTGAGAAAATCGTCCCATAGTGAGGTCAAAACTGCTTCAATGATCTGCACAGCCGAAAATAACTGTTCACATGTGCACAAACCGGTAAGGTCTTGATTTTTTCACCACTCACCTTGAGGGCTTTCCAACGTTAAGTTCTTTGTTTTTCCATACTCTGCTAGATGCTATGCAATTCTGAGATCGACCGACGTGTGGGCACATGTTTGCCGGTAAGCCTAAATTCGCCATATACCCCTACCATTTTATATTCGAGATCTCCCGCATTGGGCGATTCAATCTGAGACTGCCAACGTTCCCACGAGGACTGAAAAATCTATCTTCAAACCAAGGGTGGATGACCATCACCGTAGTTTGTCTGTAGTTGTAAACTGTGTGTAATTCCACTGGTCTTTGATGAACCCAAATCAACACAAAGTCTTTTGCAAATACCACGAAGCCACGGACAAGATTAATGCAAATGGCCGTGGATTCAACTGAAAAGGCACACATTCTTATCACACTGTGTTCTTAGGGACACTAGACGTAACCAGTGATAATCCATGCAGCGGTACCTTTTCCGGCAAAATTTTCAAACTAAAAAGCAACTCAAGAAATACACTCATTTGCAAATCAATTTGGTTTTGCGAGAGACTCACCTAGAACCCAGCTGAATCTCTCGTTTGTGATGTTTCCATGCAACCGAATGTGCTGCACCAGGCCGCCTCATGTTCCAGTTTGCTACGATATTCCAGATATCGCGATGCATGTAATTTTGCGCAATGTACTACTCATAAGGTTGCTGAAAATTCTTCGACAGCCCACGACCGGTTTCGCCCTTTTTGGGCTCATCAGGCAGGCGCAGTCCCCGAGTTTTCGTCAACCTTATGTTCTACTTGTCCTCATCCGGAAGATACTAAGTTCGGGGCCTTCCTTCACCTGAGTCTCAACATTAGAATTTGGTTGAAAAGATATTATTTACCTCTTTGTGGTTGAAACTGCGCAAAACCAGAGCCCGCATCCGCGATATACTCAAAGCTGCTCTTTCGGATAAACGTCAAGCATCTTATTCACAGGATCACCACGGGACCAGTTCAGCCGCCTTCTGTTGGCATCGTAAACTGGATCAATTAAATGTCGCACGGCCACGACAAAACAATAGTTTCATCGTTTGCTTTTACGCTTCACCTTTTCACCCAACTTCAGTCTGACCATCATTTAACAAAGAATTTGCCCGTGATTTTTGGGGGTCATTTCAAAGGGCAATTTGAAGCCAGCAAACTTTCGGAATGGCACACTGTAAAGAACTTATGATATAGGTCTCAATGGGCCAGTACTTATTCCAACTAATGTGCGTAACTCTCCAGATGGTAGTTTGCATCTTTTGAGAACAGACTGTGTTCTTCCACACATAAAAACATGGTCACTATGAAAGGTGACTCCAGTAGCTGAGGTAGAGTAAGACACATTGAACAGTTAACCAATGACTGGAAACCTCACCCTTAACTAATGGATTAAGTTAATTCATTCCCCGTTTTACCATGGTTTTTCTCGGAATAAATGTGTTTGCACTGATTTCTTAAATAAACATGATCTTTTTGATACTGTCCAGAATACCTGACGTTTACACTGTCCTATTCAGTGACTGAGCTACTTAATGTACTGGTCTTTGGAATTCGCCTTCCTGCATTTGGGAACTTTAACCCCTAAAAGGACAAATTTTCCCATCTCTCGAAAATTCTAAGACTGGATTGATGGATGGAACTCCAGACTTTCTAAAAAAGGACCGGCAAATGTAGACAGTTTAGGCAAACGACTCCTCAGTGGGAAATATATTTTTTCCAAAACTCAGAAAACACAAGCACTATTCGGCACGGCGATCAATCGATGTGGATAGCCAGCACTTCTGAACATCGAATTCTGCTGTATTGGTTAACTCCTAGTTAACTCCTGGTACTGACGAATGGACTTCGTTCTTCTTGGAGAAAACAAGGGTGACTGAAGAGATACTGAAACAATGGTTCCACTAATCTTATAAGGCCATGCCATTTATTCGCAAAATTGGTGAACATGCGGATAATTCTACTCCCGATACTACCCAAAGCTGACCAACAACGCGCAATCATAATCCTCTATCCAGGCAAAACCAACTCGAGTATGCAGCGACATAAGCCAGGAATCCTATTTCAGACCTTCTTCGTGTTAAAAACAACTCCATCATGCCGGTACTTCAAACCAGAAAAAAGAGCCATTTGGTGGCAAATCAGAATGGTTTCACTGGGTTCAAGTTCTTAACTGTGCTGCACATCAGCATACACGACAAAGGATGGAAAGCCATCCCGCGGCACTTTTTAAATTACGTCCGGCTGCAGGGGTTGTGTACACTGACCAACATGAAACGCTGTCATAGCAAGGTTTTATTCGCGTGGCAGAAGAATCTGAATGAGGTCAGTCATGCAGCCCAAAAGAACACGATACAAATGAGTACATAATGGGCAAACTGATTCCAAGACCACGGAAAATATCCAAGAGACTGTGTTTGTTGGATCTACTACAGAATCATCTAATATCTAGCATGAAGCTTGCGGAATCGCAAAGGAGAATCCATCTTTCAACCACTTTTCCCAGCTTAAACCATTCCTAGATCATTATTTCAAAGTTCCAAGACGCAATCATATCACCTCAGCTGTTAGTGGCCTGTGTCCTACCACGTGTCGGGAAAGTATTCCTGAATTCCTATGGGAAATTGGAAGAATGTAAACATATTGTCACTGGTCACTTGAAATAATGCCTTCAAAAGTCCGGCTTCCACGATTTTCTTTCTGGTGGGATAGAGCGACAGAAAGATGGCAAGCATTTTGAAAATTCGGCCCAAGCAGCTCCGTATAGTAGATCCTCCGGTAACTCCGGACGGTCAGTACAGGATAATATCCTTTGAAACATTGTCACTAGGACTTTAATTTCGTCAGGCATCTGATCAAAATGATTAGCTTGGTTTTGGGACTGAATTTAAGCACCTTTATCGCCGACAGCCTGGCTTGACAGTTCCCGTAAATTCCAAAGTAGAATACTCGAAATGCATGCTGACCAACTCATACAAGCCAAAGCAAAATAGCTGCTCACGAAGAAGTATTTACATGTACCTAAGCAGCTGTGAAAGGGTAAATAAGTACTGATATCTACAACCGGTAAGGTGTAGCTGTCGTACTGTTCAACAAATATGAGTGAGTTAGCAAGATTGACAATACATTGGATGACATATCCAAGAATGTGAAGACCAGAAACGAAAAACACAATTCCACGTATGGAGGGTCAGAAAGCAAGGCGCTCCTATGTAATAACCAGGCTAGGTAAATCATTAGTAAATTAGATCCTGAAGGTCAGGTCACCTTCCTGGATGACAAAATTCAGCCTAGCGGTGGACTATACACGCATGAATTGGCCAATTTCTTCACTTCAAAAGTTTCTTGCCTTTAGATCAAGAGGAAGTTGATCAAGTGCTTAATAATCAGAACTGAGAACAGGCATAGACTAAAAGCTGATTTCCTAAATTAAGCATGTGAAAATAATTTCCTTTATTGTAGCAGCAGGTGGGGGGTTCATATAGAAAGCAATATATAAAGCAATCACTATCCCATTGAACAAAACCTGAATTAGTCAAACCTGAATCATTTATACATCAACTCGCTCTTCAACTGTGACCCACTGCTGACGTGATAACATGGAGATTGAAAACACTTACCATAATACTTTGACTTCAGCTCCTACTCTGTGATCACATCATGCCTGGAAGTTAATTTGCAGTTTTACCACCAGTTTTTCGTGTACCCTTAGATTCGGCGTACCACAGGCCATATGTCCGGAGCAGTCAGTGATCATCATCAACTTCAAAAGGCCAAAAATCGTCTAATCCCAAAGAGGTTAACAGTTATCTTCCCGGATCTCAACACAGTATTAACCTGAGAGATTTTAAGTTGGCTCTCTGTCGGTAAAGTTATCGGTATTATTTTCCCCAGTCCCATTCTACATCCACAAATTCATTTTCTACGGACATTCAACCTCTCCTGGTTGGTAACTAACAATCAGGTGAGTGAAGGATAAAACCTACCTCGTTGTCGCTTTTCCAACTTGATGGGAATCTAGAAATTTCGTCTACCAACACCATACCTTCATTCATGATGGAAAAGATCAGGTTTAAATCATAAGAACAAAAAAATGCATCGTAGAAAGAAAAAATTCTTCAATTCAACCTTGCGATGCGCTATTGTACATGACCTAACTAAGACAGCGCAAAAAACCCCACGGAGATTCGTGAACCGCTCACTGCTGCTGACTCCCGATAAGAATCAACCAGCTATACACTGATTCTAGGATTTTTGGCGTTGACTCAGAAATCTTTATTGAAGAACCCAGATACGCGAGACCTAAAATTGAATAGTTAGCGCGTGATGTGACGTACTTGTACAGTTGAACACATCTTTTTAAGTATCCGTCTCGTCGTCCCAACTTCTCTGAACCACAATCACTATGTACCAATCAACGAAACTTCAACACCTGTATGACAAAGTCAGTGAGTCTATTTGTGTGTGATTTAATCTGACTGTAGAGGTTAACAAGCGGACTGAACAGGACCGTGATAACAGCCCTGAAAAACAATATCGCTGTATCATTTTGAAGTCTACTGTGACACATTTAGGTGTTATCCCAAGTGGAAGTGCATCGTCAGGTGATCTATACTCATGTTCTTCTAGAAAGTATTTCATAGACCTGGATGATGTAAACCTGAAGTAGCGTCCTCGGTTTTACGGAAAAAAATGTCCTTCGCCCAACCAAACAGTAAGGGACTCAGTAAGTTATTTGGTTTTTCGCACTTCAGAACTGTTCTCTGCGGTCGCTGCAAGCAGTTACGAAAATTAGGGGAAATACTAGCTGCTCACCGTTTGAGTTCAGCTTGACTGCAGCGAGCATCTCCGTGAACAGCGACCATAAATTGTCCAACATTCATGGGAAGCAAAATAATCGGAATTACAAAAAGCAACAGAGGCAGGGTGTCGACTGGCATCTACCTGCGTGAAGTAAAAATTCATTGAGTTTTATTGCTGGCGAGGGTGTGTCAGTCACATCTGCAACGTGAAACTGAGGTCACTTAGTTATGAGCCCTGATATGGACTGACCATCTTTCTGTGTGACGCACTGGGAAAGTGTGAATTGTAGAGCTTCCATACAGCACTGTTTTGACCGATCTGACGGGCCTTTTCGAAATGAGTTAGGAATAGTCAAATAGAACATTGGGCACACAGAACAGCAGAGCCCTCTACCAGCTTTTGGTATTGCGAAAGACCTTGTGGTCACGAATTTGCGCGATAGTTTGTATGCGGTCGGGGATATGACAAAAACGGTGTACTTTTTTTGCGGAATACCTGACTTCACATTTTATATTGTAGGTTGCGTAGACCTTAAGCCGTTTCCACTTAATTTATGTTGTCTAACTTCACCCTGAGGAGCATTGTACGAAGCCAGAACGTCCAGGTCTGAAATGCCCAGGCCGAAATATCCTGAGACATATGTTCGTGGGACAGTGTCCTGGATTCCTTGTTGGTAACGCCCTATATTTATTGCCCAGTTTAATGAAAATAAAAAACACTCTTTAGTCTGGAAGCAAATAACGTACTACTTCAAACAATAGCCATTTTTCTTGAAGGCCATTCAGTTATCATGCGGGACTAGGGGTTTAGTCAAGTCGCTCGAATTCGGAACACCGCGCTTGAAGGGACCGCTCTGGGTGACCATTCTTGAGAAGGTCACTGTACGAATCTCCAGTTTATTTTTATTAGTCGGTTCATCTTGATTCGAATGTTTACCATCAGCTAAGATTCTGCTTCTGTGGTTCCTGTAACTCAGAGGAGGCTTTTGAAAAAAACACCTTCGAAATTGCCATGTTTCTTCTTAATCATCCTTTGGATAAGACAAGTACAAAATGTTTGGTGTTCCTTTTTCTACGCTTGGTGGTCATTCTTTGTTTAAGTTTGAAGGCATTCTGGCCCGAAGTTACCACATCTAGAGCCTTGCTCTCAGATGCATTAAAATTTCTCTATAGTGTTTTTTGCCACCATAATCCAGGGACAGAACAAGCCTCGTGACTTTCAATGCTTCTGAATCACAACAAACCACAGGTGCACAACTTACAGATAGCAACTAAAAATCGGGGGAGATGATTGGTACATCACGAGAGGCACTAAAGCCACAAGAATACAAAAATTACCGAAACGCATCAGCCCCTATAACAGCTGTCTCGGTGATAGCTGTCAAATATCGTCCAGTATGTTACCAACTAGGTGTACGTGTGAATAGCAACGCATCTTAACGAATGCCGTCCCCATCTTAAGGAAGTGCATCGCTTGGACCGGCTGTACTTTAGAGTGTGTTCTCTTAGGGAATGAGATCTACTTTAGCCAAGAAGCTTGCATACCGATAAGACATGCAAGTTTCCGGATTAAATTGCTGAAAAATCTGTACTTTACGGTCAGATAGTTTCACACAATACTTTCCCAACAGTTATCTCTATTTGTTTGTTTATTCTCAACGTCATCTACATGATGTTTGGTGAATCCATTAGTACTAACTTTTAGAACCTGTTAAAAGTTTCATTGCATCGGCGTTGCCACGTTCATCACTGCTTTTGTCAACGATTTCGAGTGCAATGCTCACGGAAGAGCCCTTCAAAAAACGTTGCCCTGAACGTGTGGATTGGAACAAGCTACGTCATCTTCTCGGCAGAGTCTGTATCCTTCCCGAATGTTGATTTTGCAACAAGTTCCGCATTCCCAACCAACTTCGAATTGTAGATTACTTCCTCTTCACTGGCAAACGAATATTGTCACTAAGTCATGTATGAGGAGTCCAACTGTGGATTTAGTTCACTTGCTGAATAATGACATATAGCGTATTCTTTAGACCATCCGGAATAGTCTTGGGGAAACCAGGCCACAGAGTCTTTTTCTTGCTGCATTACGAACGTTGATCTAGCGATTCCGAATACCACCACGTAGGTCTAGCGATTTTAGCATATCGTTCCATCAGTATGTATTTCCCGTAGACTGTGACCGACGGCATAGCAATGCTCCATCTAACTCAGCTTTACGCTTGATGTAACTTCAGCTGGCATTTTGGGCGACAGAACCCAAACGATTAAGGACGAAGATGCGTTGCACCATTGTTTGAAACTGGAGTAATTTACGCTTCCAAGATTTTTGGGGTAATTTTCTGTTTTATTATGAATAGTATGGGAGGGCTTACCAAAACCTGACATCAGCCTGCTACCAGTTACTCCAAGTTTGCGGCTCGTCAGACGCGAGTAAAAAGCCGCTGGGTTTGCTGATGATTAACATTATGGCCGGCGGGGAGCGTTGTTCAGTTTTACTTCAAGCATGAACAAGTTCCTCCGTTCGGGCGTGATTATTTAGATGCGTCCAGCGTGCACTGGTGAAGTAGTAGTAGTCGCCTCATATGTCAGACGTCTGAAATTCAAACCCCAACAAAGCCAAGGAAATGCACCGCTGATGAGCTCTAAGAAGAGTGAACCTTGAGTCCAGTGCATTCTCTCTTTGGTATGGTTTTACCAGAATAATGGCACCGGGACACGAAGTGAACAGTTTAATTGAGAGTGATGTGAATGTTAATTCTAGTGGAAAATTCGTACTCCTCTGGAAGAGATCCGTTGCACGTTCAAGCCAAAAATCATTAGTATTAATGAAGTCCATGCATGGTCTGGAGGTTTTCAGGGTCGTTGCCATAAGTCGAACCAGAAATAAGCAAAGTAAAAATATTCGGCAAAACTCATGCATCAACGTTACTGTCTATCGACCAGTTTTTTTGTATTTCCCGTTCAACGATGGTCTATCGGTTCTCAAAGATTTGCAAGGACAAAAACACCTTCCAGTAGGATCAGCCGGCTGATTTATCTCTTTTAGAGCTTGCTGAAAAACTAAGAACCCTATAGTTAAACACCTTCTACCACCGTTGTTTTCGTAAAGCACCGGATATTTGCTACTTTGTCCATCATACACCGTGGTATTTACCCTTCTCACGTGAAGCCGATATCTTCCGAACACTTGATTGACAACATTTCGGAACTACTCTCTTGTTAACCTATTATCTGGGTCACTTGGTCCGAATGAACAATGTCCGAACGCTAAGCCGAATTAATGACAGACGGCACGTGAAAATAATTGTGGCTACCCACATTGGTTACCTCGGCAACTAAAGTAAACAGTCAGTCTGGACCAAACGCTGCAACACGTTCAGGGTACTAATTGTATGCACGGCTTTGAAGGATTTAGCACGCTCAATCTGTTATAATCCCTTTGAAACGCGCAAAGCTTCTCTTCTGAGATCATTCTATAGCTGGTGGTAAATAACAAGCTGTCTATTAGTCTGCTAAACTCATTCGATTGAAATGGGCAGGATTCTGACAGACGGTTTGGTGGTAATACTGGTGCAGACTAGGGACGACTTGAAAACATCATCTGAAGTTCATCTTCCCCTACTCTTGGAAAACTTAAATAACTGGGTTGGTAGCGCTCCTTTGTTGTCCAAATGGAAATACTATTTTGTCACTAGCGTGTCTGTTCTGAACGCCGTAAAATATGGCGCGGATAACATTCGCATCACGAACTTGAAAACTGAGAAAACCGTTACTGCACAGAGATACCAACACAATAAACAAAAGGAACTTTTTAAGAAGACTGCGTAACGCTTTTTTATAACTTATTGCTGATTCAGTAACACTGAAATGGGTTGGCTATGATAAACAGGCTGAGAACTCTAGCTTTGTGTTGTGTTATTATAAACCCCAGCTGATTTTCACGGCAGATGGACCATTGCGTTCAGCATCTGATTATATTTATTTAAGGACTGTAATAATACGGCTCTTGTGGGTTCCGCTCCCCCCTGTTTGCTGTCGGACTGTAGCCGAAACGGTAGGTGGAATGAACCATCCCCTTACTCATGGTCTGTTGTTTTCGACTGTCGAACAAGCTGAACAAATGCCCTGCGGGAAGGAGTTGTTCCGTAATGAAGTGGACAAGGGTTTATCTTCGTCTTCAATCTTCACAACTCACCCCTCCAACCCATTTCGGAATGTGTGGAAACGTAGCCGGATGCACCGGCGGGTCAGAAGTTTAGGGGGCACTGACCACTTCAAACTGCGACTTACCCCAGTCCACACAACATTTCAGATGAAGAGAGAAGTGACGCAATTCGTGTAAACGCCATCTGCCTTGCAGCACCTGGATGGTATGTAGCACTGAGATGAGTGCTTGACAAAGCACAGTCGATCCGGATCAAGCACTTTCGTGTTCTGAGAGCGGTTCAGGTTCGTCCTTTAAGAAACTGACACAAGAAGCCTTCTCGTTCATCCTTTGACATTTGTGTCAAACATCCGTCCAAAGGTTTGTGTACAGGGTCTGTTTGACTACAGGCTTGCAGTCCACTGACTGTTCAGTGATTTTTACTTGTTCGTTTTAACCAACTCAGGTTTATGGGAAATCAAATTATTCCAACCCACAAGCATTTCGACCTCAGGAATTCTGCCCAAAATACAGTCTACGGACAAACACCTGGCCATTACCTTAGGTTCTCAACGTGTCACGCCCTTGAAATGTTCGTCCAAAGCCAGTATACCTTAATTCGATAAAACTTGGAACTTTTTATCACAGACCGCACACTGTTCGAAACTGAAATACCTCTGGGCGGAAGCATTCATGGACCGAAGTCCCATGGATTTATCAAATAACCCGGCCGGAAAACATTCAAAACAACCAGGTTATGTAGATTATAATGCGAATTCTGAAAATCGGCGTTCCAGCGAATGAATACACCTTGTTGGAAGGTGGTTTCTTGAGAAAGATCTTCTGTAAACAAACGACACAACCGTTCGTTTAGTTAGCTGGTACTGTAACCTTCACGTAAGAAAAATAGAACCCTTCTGAGAAGTGGTAAGGCTGAAGCTAAATGGTGATGTACCATTTGGCCTGCTAAGAGTTTGAGGATTACACAGAAATGCTCAAAACAGATTTAATTTGTTCCATTCGTGGAATCGTGCGACCAAATACAACAATGGATTTTCTCATTTGTTTTGACAGTGTCTTCGAGAACTGCACACAAGAATGACAGAAGTACGTTTATCAGGCAGCATTTCCCTCATCGTACTTAATTTTTTATATTTATTACAATGCATAATCCTCTCCCTAATAATAATCCCCTCCCCAACGCCAAAGACTGAACATTGTGCCAGATCAACCGACTAACCAAACCAGCCTTCACAGCAACCGTCGATGAACCTTGACCCTCCGTTCCAGCGTGTGTACCTAATTCAACTACCATGCCACCCTATTTTCCTTCCCAAAAATTTTAGTTTCTCCTACAAGCTACGTGGTAAAAGTATCTAGTAGTCCAAGTACAATGAATGTCTACGTCCGGAACGTCAATGGGTAGCTGTGTGTGAGGTGGAAATTTCCCTGTCCGAATTATCCATGGACTATGATACCCGGACAAAAAAGTCCATAGTCCGAAATGTCCGAATATCGGAATAACATGGTTCTATTTAAAAAGTGAGTTTTAATTTTCCTTCAAGCATCACGACCACGAAATCACTTTTAACCAGCCATTCTTATTACATCTGTAATCAGGATACCAGGCATTGCGTTGTACGTTCAATCCATACCTCCAAAATAACGAAAGGACGACTAACAGAACACAATTTAGAATAAGCGAAGTAGTTCGTTTGCAGCGCCCAAGTAAATTTTTGGCACGACAGATGAATCAAAAACAAGTACGAGATCAAGTTTCACAGGCCAGTTTGTAATTTTTGTCAAGCAAAATTCACTTGCTTTGTAAGGAATCTTGTTATCACAGCGGAATAGACCATCTCAAAATATTCTCATTGGGCTTGTGTTAATTAGAAGCTGGGCATTTTCTACTGGTCTACTCAGTTTCCATTTGGCTCTAAAGCTGAAAGAATTGAAATCTCCTCAATATAAATGTTCTCTCTACTTGCATCCAGTGTTCGAACAATGACTGGAAGGTCGCGGGTTAGAAACTCAGTTTCGTGAGACGCGCATTGCTGATGATTCCCAACAAAGATGAAACAGTTGTACAGTGATTCTTGCTTTTCAGTATCCATTAGCTTCACTGACAGAATGAGGTCTCGGTTTAAAATTGCCAAGTAAAAACCCCTCCGAAGAGACTATAGTATCTGCGTATTGAATTGGCTACGGAGGCGTTCTGCACCCGGCTACTAAGTGGATAGACGTCTTTTTTAGCTCTATTCAATTTATAATAAGGAAATTCATTTCGTCAAGAGATGTGAGATATAGTGAACGAGCAATTCAGAGAATCGGTTGCTTCAGGCTTATTGTGTGAAACAAATACAAGGTAGCCATGGTCCAACAAACACAGAAGCACCAACTCATAAACGCCAGGATCATGTACCTGAAATCTCTGTGGAAAGCAAAAATGAACGATGGACCAAACAAAGTGAAGAGCTTTAATCGTACGGGGATCACTGGTGTCACGAAAAATTCTTTATCAGACTTAAAGAAATCTGTGGACCGAAGTCAAATGTTTTCAGCTGATAGAAAAATTCTGGAAGCTTAGAAACATCCCTTTTCAACACTACGCACCCGGGGCAAGATAGGCTGATTTTAGCTAAATTCCCTACCTGATCCAACATACAGTGAAGACTTACTTGGCTGACTTATCTACAGCCGCAGAACTGCTGAGGACCGGAAGCCAAATACAGAATGGGTGAACAGTGGGATCGAAGGGCTTATACTCTGAACTGTTCAAGCTGGGAGGACCGACACTTCAGAACATACTCCTCTACTTTCAATGCAGAATTCGGGATCATCCTGCGAAGCCCGCCTGTTCAAACAAATCTATCAACCATCTGGAAGCCTTACGTACTTGGATGAAGACTCAGGTCTGAGAATCAACAACTAACTTGAACGAGTTCGAAACCGATACCAGGATGAATCAAGGCTGTGTTCTAGCCCCAACCATCTGACTAAAAGTATTCTGCCGTTTCAAAGTTGGTATACTAATTCATTAACCATTAGATGATTGTTCATTCACTCCAAAACGCTTGCTAGCCAACACACTGCCACGCAAGCCCAACAGGCGTATGCTGCTGTTTGAAGACAACTGCGTCTTGGTTTCGCATTCTGTAGTGGACTTCTGGCAGATGACTAGGCCTTTCAGTTCGGCGGCGTCTCTCTTTGACTTAAATACAAGTATTTCTAGAACATTTATCTACCTCAGCTACACATTATCCACAGACCTGACACTTACTAATGAAGTAAACATACGAACTTCGAAATCCAGCACTTCCTCTGGTCGTCTTAAGAAAAGCACCTGGGTCAACCACTTGTGTATAGACACCAAGATTGCAGTGTATCGCGCTGTTGTGCTGTCCTCGATACTGAAAGGCAATAAGGACTTGTTAGGGTTCTTGACCGGTTTTACGTCCAGTGACTGCACAAAATTGTTCAGAATAAATGGACAGGCCGAATCCCGAACACCGAAGTCCTTCAGAAAACAAAGACTGTTGTAGTTGAACACGGTCAAATGCGAAGCCAGCTCCGTTGACTAGACTACTTGAAATGAACGGCTAAAACTAGTATTCCAAAAGAATTTGTCTACGGTCAAGTGTAGAATGGAGTTCGGAGTCAAGGACGTCAGGAATTCCGCTATTGAGGTAGCCTTCAAATAGGTTAGATTACCAATAACCTCAATTTTAGATCATGGGAAGACTTCGCAACCGAAAGAAATGCACGGAGAACGGATATCCAAGGAAGCGTGGAAATCTTTCAGCCTCAGTGCCTCAGTGCTGGAAAACAAGCAAACCATTAGGAAGGAAGTGAATCTGCCCAATGGGCCCTCGATAATGTGGATTTGCGAAACGGGCAGGCGCACATGACTTAGAATGATCAGCTTAGTGGATCACCAGCGTACTCACCGGTTTACCTGATAAAAACAGTCAAGAGATACCGACATTTTTTTCATTTTCTAATGACTATCCGTTTGACATTGCCACCCTAAGGATGACGTCCTTGAGCACAGATTTATTTGAATATCGCAAGGTTATCCGTCACCCTCTCAACGATATTTTAATGGGCTACTACCGGGATTACTTGCATGAAACTATACTGCGGAGGTGTAGTATTACTCGGGAACTTAGAGGAATTAACGAATGATGCGAGTAACAATTGCTGGTGCCGATTGTTACGCCATCATGTTCAGGCCGGCTAATGGCCTGTGGCAGGCCTGTGCACATAATCCCGCCGGTCTTATCCACCGGGGATCACACCAGCGTCAGTGACTTGCATGCAGCACCACATTCGGCTCCGCGCAAACCGCTTGTGGCTTCTTACGGTGAGCAGGTGTTCAGTGGTTTGCCTACTATTGGTCGGCAAATCCGGTTCTGATGCCATTAAAATGAAGGTGAAACAAAGGATACTGCTTATTGGCTTTCGCCCGTTGCAACCCCAGAGCAAAAATTCCGATTTTCCGAGGTCACTGACCACAAACATGTAGCACCCCAATTGAATAGATTTTCGGTTTGCTCACATTATTACACGAATAAGTGATTCATAATTGTTTTATTAAAGCTGCGGAAACGAAACAAAAAAGATTCCTCAGAATAAACAGCTACCATTTTGGTTAACCCTCAATTAAAGATTTCCATTGTTTTCGTGAATATCCACCTATAAGAGTCAGTCAAAGATAGCTGCTCATATCTACTGGTGTGTCCGATTCTTTTATTTATATTTATTTGCTTGACGAAAGATTCATATGGCTATTTGACTTCGTGAACGGCGGAAGCCGTTTTTTTAAGTGGGAGCCACTCATCGTATATAAATCATTGCCCTTTAGCTCGTAAGGAAGGCCTAAACAACCGTAGGTCAACACCGGGAATTTTCGGTGTACGCATACTTAGACATACAGGGATAGTCAGACTAATATGGTCTCGTAAAATGTTTGTTTACAAGTTGACAACTCTTTGCCTTGCCTCCGTAAAAGATGAAACCAGGTTTCTCTCATGGGCAGATGATTTTTCATAAAAGTGCACGCTCGTGGAGCGCAAGGCCTTCACGATACTTCTTCGTTGGAAAGATCTTCCGTGGACGTCCAAACTTCGAAATTTTTTACATAGCTCGCTATGAACCCTTTTGTAGTTACACCACACAACTGCCTGTGAACACATTCGTTCTTTTTGTTACCAGTGCGTCTATGCAGTCGAGTTCGCTGTTTTATCCATCTTGGTAACAGTACTTCTTCGATGGCCGATATCAACTAAGCTGGGCTTATTCCGTCTTAAACTCCACGTGATTTACTGCGTGCTGCCGTGACACTAGCTCTGTGGTTGAGCTGCGGCCATAACTACCATATCAACAACCGAGACGAAGTACCGATTCTCCTATTTGCAGGTTATTAGGATAGGCCTGTTTAACCTTAGGAGTGTAACCATGCTTTTTGGGTCACGTGACCCTGCCCCGGTCGAACTTATAGTACATGCCAATAGCATTGATGCACCAGGTGACGTACAAGTGTTCGTCTGGAGAAAAAAGACGCGTTCACACAACCAGTGACACTGATTGTGGTTGGGTCCAGTTGGTACAGTCCTCCAAAATCAGTTAAAATCGGGTAGTGTCAACCTCGGCAAAGTCAGCACCTTGTTCTTTGTGCAGTCCTTTGTCAAACCACAGTCACTGAGATGCCCAATGGGCACACAAGCGAGGCAGGAACATAGCCATAATTATGCTGTGGGTGGTCGAGGGATGTGTAGTGTTCACGCTCACATCACTCTCGTTTGAAGAGTCGTCCTCCTGTCCTGACGTAAATATTCTGGTGAGTCCACACCAATGGGGGGAGCACTGGACTCGAGCTTCAATCTTATTTGAGATCACCAGCATAATTCATTTAAATGAACCCGCAACTACAAGCCACCCAATGGGTCATATTGACACAAACAGTTATTGGACGTTCGCATAATGCTGAAGCAAACATTCTTTACCATCGCGCTTACGGTCAATACTACCGGGCTTTTGCCAAAGCGGGAATTGGTTTAACTGCTGCACTGGTAACTGGACGAAATAGTTTAGAAGGCCTCTTTTCACGGAGAAGGAAGATGGAGTTGGTATACATATGGTATAAGCTACTCAAGCCTCAAGAAAGCAAAACAGAGGTAAAGTAGGTGCTTTCTGAAGTCCACAAATGCAGCACTCTAAAGGACATTACTGCTGGACCTAAATCCAATTAGGTTCCCCCATCGGTCCAACACTTGGTCACCCACCCTAACACACAAAATCCTTCGGCCGACACCCAACAGAGATTTAGCTTGACTTAGACGATTGGTTCTCCTTCCGCCTTAAATCTCGACCAACCTCGTAACCTAGTCACTTGGCCTGACGAAGCTTTTGTGTCAAAAGCGAAACGTTGCCCAGCAATAAATCTACCGATTGTTACCAAACTTTTCCGAAAACGATGATTACTCAATCGGTTTCAAGCGTTTTTCACCTGGTTGAAGTTCATGTCAGTTCACCATTGAGAATTCATTTTATGAAGTAGATTAAATTAACAGATTTGCTACGAGACTTTGCCAAAATCTGACCCCGTTACTACCTCACCCTTGCCTATCATCAAAAAACGAAGAATGGCAGGATAATGAATACTAACTTTACTTGGCTCTCCACACTCCACAACTATGCTTTGTATTCCCATTGCAGTCACCTAGGTTGGCCGTCTTCCGCTGTTAAACTATGGATCACGCGCCTGTTAGTAAAAACCTTTATTTATTGACTTTATATCATGGAATTGAAAGTGCATAACTTTTGAAAGCCAATCCCAGAACTTTGCTATGATTTGGACAGAAATATCCGTGGGCCACAATGATCGGAATATAACGTACCCACTCGGGTTCTAGAGGAGTTAAGGCTCCTTTACAACCTCCCAGTGATGTCACTTTTTGCATCAATAATTCAACGGAATGAGACATTCCGGATGCTACAAACCATTCAAAACTTTTTGTTTGTCTGGTCATTCAGCCACAAAAGTCTGGCCATTTGGGCAGAAAAATGACTTGCTGTAAAGGCTCTCCGGATCACTGCGTTAAACGCTTGATGCATGTTCAGAATCTGAGTAAGACAACCAGGCATCTGTTGTGTGGAACGATCTCATAAGTAGCTACGCTCCACTAACCATTTCTTCGGGGTTCCTTGCTACCTAGTCATTCTCTACCAAGGCTCACCCCCCCCCCCACCTCGCTGCTGCTCGATTTGATAGTGACTCGGCTTTCGCGAATCACTGCACTCGAATGTGTCAATGATGCCACCTGCTGACATTACAAGCGAGCTCGCACACTAGAACAAAAAAACAACACATGTTGACTTCAAGTCGTTTTTGTACAACCTTCTGAAGGAGATTTCGAAGCTGTCCAAATTCTTCATCATTCGGTCAAGCGTTTCTCGGGTAGCGGTTTGGGAGGAAACAGCTAACAAACATTGGCTTTTGGACAGCGGTTTAGAGCACACCGGGTTAGCGAGACAGCCCTTCAACAGCAGGCTATTCTAAGGTTAAGTTGCAACAGGTTGTCTTTTATTAGCAGACTTTTTTACTTCCGGAAAGCGAGTTTGTGGTCTTTTGGTGGACACAAAAGGGTCTTTGGGAAGTCCATAAGTGTCTTTACTTTCGCTGGGTAGTACGTCTAATAGTCTTGCATCTATGGGATGCTATATGCTGTTGAGCCGTCCTCAAGCAATTCACCTCTTTTCTTCATACTGTTGTCCATCTTTGAAAACACCACTCTGAATTAAATTGACACTTAACAATTAAAAAACCAAAAGAAATCCAATATAAATGGACCGACGCACCAGCTTAGCTGTGTTAAGAAAATGACGGACCAAAGGTTCATCTCATATATTGATATAGTGTAGATGCAAAGAGCTGCTCACTCTACTTCTGGAAGACCCCACATGACCGGTTTGGCGTGCATCAGTTAGATGGAGGCCAAAGTTGCTGTCAGCCTAATGTTTCAGTCGACGTCAAATTGGACGCAATTAGCGAAATACACTCAGTTAAAACAACAGACTTAGCTGCCGCAAACTCGCGGACTGTGCATACTGGATGAGTCCCGAGAAGTCAAACCGGTTGTGGACTGTCAAAAAAGATTTCAGCAACCATATAATTTGCGCTTTCCGTCAAGGAAATATACTGCAGTATATTTATACAGTACATTCAGGTGGACAATATCGCAAACCAGAGATTCAGCCGGGCTTAATCGAGTCCCAAACCGTTAACATCAAAGTTATTTGCGTGTTTTGCGAGCTTTTTCTTGAAAAAATCGAACAGCCGCTTTCAGATGGCCCTATTTTTGGTTTATGGCTCCCCAAACAGGGATTTTGAAAGATGATTTGATATAAGTTACTTGCAGTTTGTCTAATTTGGACAAACCCCTATTTTTAAATAGTTTGATTCGATAGTTGCCATTGTCTACAACAAGGCAGAGTTCGCCATTGTGAAAAAGTGAGCGACTTGGACCAAAAGCTGAGCTCATTACTAAATGAATCCAAAGGCGAAATATCAAACGTCCATCGGTTAACTAAGCTACGACTGACCGAGCTGACCCGTAACTTGGTGTCTATAGGTGAACCATCCCGATGGGACAGGCATGTTCCAGAACATAAGCTACTCAGACCAGGAAGGTAGTAATGTAAAACTCTTGAAAAATATATTACTATACCAGGATTTGACTGAATTTATACTGGATCAAGCCCAACGGATATGCAAACTAAAGGTTCGAGGAGGATTCATAATCAGCCGGACGGGAGCACACAAAATCTTCGCTCAGTTTAACTGTAACTTACCTATAAACGGAGTCAGTTTGTTAAATTCAGGCTGAATATCCCTGGGACAATGAAAACCGTTTAAAAACTCGCTCGGTGTGGGGCCACGTTATGGCGGACCGGTGTTCAGCTATTCAGATGTTCAGCTGATCGCTTAGTGGATACAGTTATGGAAGGTGTACAAACTAAGGATCTCAGTTGTTCTAGCTGTGATAAAATACACAGCTGTTGAGTTTCTGCTCTATCTGTTCTTGTTCGATGTGTACCAAGATCATAGTTCATTTAATGAATTTCACTTCACGGGGATGGTGTAGATGGGAAGTGGTATTTGAACATGTATTCTGTGAAATTGTGGGACAAAAGAACCTGAAATCAGTTTCTCATTGTTTTCGGCGAAAAGCATGAGACCTGAGCGAAGAAGAATCATCATAGGAACTACAGTTGTGGTTTAAACAAACGAAGAAATAGGATATGCCAATAAGTTGACCAAACTCCAAGCAAAGTGACCTAATGTGCTTTAAGAGCCCAACAAAGTGAGGTGTAAAAATACGGTCAGTTCACTCAAAAGAACTCCGTGGCATTAAGGTGAGTTGATTTCGAAAAATTCGTCTGTTCGTGAGAAGTTTTACGACATTTTGGTGAACCCAGTTAGATGTACATCCGGAGAAGGATTGAAAAAAATCCCATTTCTGTATATTTGCCCTAATCTTGCATCTGGTAAAATTTCGGGTTGGATTAGGAATGTAAAGGTTTCATAGAGCTGAAGATGCACAAATTAGTGGTCGACATTTTGCTGTATGAGACCTTCAAGTTGATAATGAAGTGTACAAAAATTAGAACCAATTAAACAAATTTGAAGTGACGTAGACTCGTCAAACCTTATGTTTCCAAAGGATATATGTTAAACTCAGACTTAAAAATAAATTTTAAATAACTTGACCTTGTCACATTCCGAATTGTTTTACCGGCGAATTCAACTTCTTTGCAAAGCCATGTCCATTTTACCTAGTAACAACCAGTAGCTGTCTGTGAATTATTGCCGTGTTAGTTTCGCCTTCTTTCAAGTGCAGTGCGATGGTTTTTGGCCACTAGAATTCCTGGCGAAATGTATATGCAGTCGACTGGACAAAGAGTGGATTTTAGACATGAACTTGGATAATGTCTTCAGTTAAACCAGTATGTTTAATAATAGCTTTTTTTGCTACCGTGAAGTTTGTGAAGGGGAGGACTAGCATATATTGAGAGCATAGACAAGGGGAGGGCTAGCATATATTGAGAGCATAGACAAGCCGCGGATTAGATAGAACAGGGTCTCTCTACAGTGGAAAGCAAATGTTTTCTGGTAATATCCCAACCTTTCTTGTGCCTTCCACTATGCAACTGATTACCTTCTCACCTCAGCAAGCTGCAGGTTGTTTGTAGTTTCAGTGGAATGATGTACAACGTCCCGTGCGATTACAACTTGGAAAAACACAGGTAATGGTCTGGGAAGTGGTGTTTTTTGGGAGGACTAACAGTTTACTCGCTGTGGCTGATCTGCACATTTACGTGGTTGTGTTATGGAGAAGGTGTTTGCCCAGAGGGCCGGGTGACAGACTAGTGTTCAGCATCTGGAACACAAATTTTGAAAAAAGCATAATAACCACAAACACTGATGTCAACCCAAACACATATGTAGGCTTAGAAAATGTTGAAAGCATCGAGTTGTGCAGAAAAACTGATGAAGAGAGATGTGTTTTCTGGAAGTCCTTGAAGAATGATAACTGATACCGGTCATAGCAGCTGCAAAAAACGACAACTTCTGGTGCACGTTTCAATCAATAAAAATGCTAGCCTCATCCCACTTTGAACATAATAGTATTTTTACTTGAAATCGAAATATAGAATGCCTGTATTTTTTTAATGCGATGCACCACTCACATGTTAGGGTATCTATGTGCAGCCTGAAGAAGTTGATTGCATTTCGTCGCCCTGTTGGGGGGTCCAAAGAATTCATTAGATGCATTGGGGAAAATCTCGGTAATGCTGCCACCGATGCCTAGTGGGCACAGAATTAACTTGGTGCAGACAAATGGCCGTTCGCAAAGGACACTCTTATTTTCATTCTCAACTACTTCGTGTTGTTCAGTAGTAATGCCATCGCCCGGTTATACTCTCAGGAATGTCAAGCAAATTCAACCGTATTGGGAGGCGGTTGAACAGACTAACATTTGTGACTGACACACATGGCCACGTAGTAGCATTGAAGAGGCACGGGCGGTCGGCAGAAGGATTCACCACTGTACAGGTTTCAACGAACTCTTACGGTAAACAAGGAGGACGAATCTAGATTAAACGGAGCAGGCTCGTCAAACCGGTGGACATCACAAGGCTGAAGAGAGGTAAACGTTGATTACTGCTACCGAAATATGTCTGATGGTCCAAAACTCTGGTCCTTGAGTTAAAAGTTTGCAGTTCTGCCTCCGAAGTCAGCGGGATTCGTTACTAGGTCCGGAGTCTGTTTTAAAGAAATTTCCCAAGTGTCTAATTATTATATCATCATCATCATCATCATCATCATCATCATCATCATCATCATCATCATCATCATCATCATCATCATCATCATCATCATCATCATCATCATCATCATNTATTACTATACCAGGATTTGACTGAATTTATACTGGATCAAGCCCAACGGATATGCAAACTAAAGGTTCGAGGAGGATTCATAATCAGCCGGACGGGAGCACACAAAATCTTCGCTCAGTTTAACTGTAACTTACCTATAAACGGAGTCAGTTTGTTAAATTCAGGCTGAATATCCCTGGGACAATGAAAACCGTTTAAAAACTCGCTCGGTGTGGGGCCACGTTATGGCGGACCGGTGTTCAGCTATTCAGATGTTCAGCTGATCGCTTAGTGGATACAGTTATGGAAGGTGTACAAACTAAGGATCTCAGTTGTTCTAGCTGTGATAAAATACACAGCTGTTGAGTTTCTGCTCTATCTGTTCTTGTTCGATGTGTACCAAGATCATAGTTCATTTAATGAATTTCACTTCACGGGGATAGTGTAGATGGGAAGTGGTATTTGAACATGTATTCTGTGAAATTGTGGGACAAAAGAACCTGAAATCAGTTTCTCATTGTTTTCGGCGAAAAGCATGAGACCTGAGCGAAGAAGAATCATCATAGGAACTACAGTTGTGGTTTAAACAAACGTAGAAGTAGGATACGCCAATCAATTGACCAAACTTCAAGAATAGTGACCTAATGTGCTTTAAGAGCCCAACAAAGTGAGGTGTAAAAATACGGTCAGTTCACTCAAAAGAACTCCGTGGCATTAAGGTGAGTTGATTTCGAAAAATTCGTCTCTTCGTGAGAAGTTTTACGACATTTTGTTATACTCTTTCGCATGCCAATTTGATTTTCACGGGAGACTCACCTTAATCTCAGCTGGGTCTCTCGCTTATGATGCTCTTCTTCAGCTGAAGGGACTGCGATATTTTGAATGTTGTACCAACTGAAAAATGGTGCTGCTTGGTGCAGCACATTTGGTTGAAGTACATCATGAGCCAGAGATTCAGCTGGGATTCAGGTGAGTCTCCCGTGAAAACCCAACTGGTATGCAAATGAGTGTGGCTGTCGAATTTCGTGTAATTGGAGTTTAAGTAGAACATAAAACTGACGGAAACTCGGCGACTGCGCCTACCTGATTAGCCCTAAACCAGTTGTGGATTGTCGAAAAGTTTTCAGCAACCTTATGAGTAATGTATTACGTCTGTACAATTTATTGCGATATTCCGAATATTGTACCAAGTAGAACGTTGGGCGGCTCGGTGTGACACATTCCGTTGAAGAAAACCGTAGTAAACGAAAGACTCGGCTGCATTCGGATGAGTGAGTCTCCCGTTAAAACTAAATTCATGTGCAAATGAGAGGAGTTTTAACAGGTGGATATGCTTTCCAGACTTCAGATAGCGCAACACGCTTCCCGTTTGAGTCTGGATGGCCTTGTTTGGGGTGCCGAGTGTAGCTGCGTCCGGGGCTGAGTGCACACTTTGTCCACGCAATATGCTTCGAAAACTCTCAGAACAGTTTCGGCGTCCGACCATGCTGACTGCAAAGTTAGTTTTACTTACTTGTCTTAATTTGTGCTTTTATTAAAATCTGGAGTCCTTGTGTGAAGCTTTCAGACACACCAGCGACTAGTGAGGACTTGTTCATAATTCGGGCATTCAGATTCAAACTCAGGAAAACTTGTTTCTTTCAGACGCATCTTATTCCAGAATTCATTTTTGTGTCTGTGTTACTTTCATAAACAGTTAGTAGTTTAAGATTGCTTCAAATTTCTGCTCGAATCGACCAAATGGCCGACCCAGATTGTTTTCATGGGCCTTGTTGATTGGGTAAAGCTGAGACACAAGATGCACACCATGACTCACGTCCTATTGGATGTGATCTAAGTTTGACAGTTGGTTTAACAGCTTGCAAGAGGATCTCAGGCATAGCATCATGTTGTTCTGGTTTATGGTGCTACTGATTATGTGGGTAAAATGTTCCCTTGCCTCAGATTTACTTTTTGGATTTACGCATTTGCCTACTGAAAATACGCCACAAGACCTAACGCGTATTGGGCAGACCAATGTAGCTTCTTAGCCCTCTGACTGTCGCCATTCGAAGATGGGGAGACAAATTATTATTATATCATACTATTACTACTATTAAATCTTCCTGCAACTTGGATGGTGTATGGGGTTTCTCTTTCTCCAGCACAGGAATTAAAACGCACGTACGTCTTCTGGACATATGTGGGCTAGCTCATTACACTAGACCAGCTCTCTCTTCATAAGATTACAACCTTTGTCTAACTCACCCGGATGGTCACGTGCTAAATCTTTCCTATCCTTGAGCACTAGTGACGTAATAAATGCACTACAGGGTTGGCAAAAAATTAGCATGGGATTCGATCCGCACAACAAATAGAAGCATGCTTTTTCCCACCATTTTGGAGAGTAAAGTGATGGCAGCCAAAGCATGGTGGAGATTTTTTCCTCGTTGTCGGCATGCTTCGTTGCTTCTCATGTTTACAGAAAGTCAAGCAAGTATGCCTCCATCGATACGTCAATATGACTGGACGCGCGGACTGCCTGCAGCAAGTTTAAAACGTTGGCATTCTTATCAGCATACTTCCTTGAACCATTTCACACTTCATTTGGTTAATCTTGCTATCCCGCAAGAAAATCCGAACTCAAAGTTTGCATCGATTTAGAAAAGAACTCAATTTATGTTCACTAATTTTCATGGTATACGAGTTACTGTCGTTGCCAATGGTTCATTCTTCTAGAACTTTAAGGGAGGTTGGTTTCAGACACCAATCTTTCGTTACGTTTGTGACTTTCACCTTGTGTGTGCAGAATAGGCCAACCGCGACGAAAGAAAGTGTTTGTCCAATAAGATACCCACAACAGTTTTATCTTACCTTTCAGCGATTTAGAAATTTAAAACATTGTGATCCCCGCACCAGTTTTGACAAGGCAGTGGAAACAACAATGCTTAGAAATTTTCAGTCTTCCGTATTTTTAAAATTATTTGAACTCACATGTGAACTCATCTAATCTGTGCGCTTTTCCTCATGCGTTGGACTTCGATCAGCTGTACGTAAAATCCTAACTGAAGATTTGAATCAGCGTTCGCACAAATCTTCAAAAGTAATACTGTTAATTCGGGTGAATTTGCCGGTCAAAACTCTGCAGCCTTAATTAGTACAAAAAAGAACTCCAAGAGATTCCGCTGAATTTCTCATTTATGCGCTTCGTCCGTTGACACTATCCTAATTTGCATGTTGGCCAAATTTGGTTTCCAAACACAAAATAAGATTGATGCCAGTTAAGGCAATATGCCCTCCTAATGAGCTTCGAAAAGGGCGAAACCGACAGTGGGATGCTCAGAAGTTTTTATCTTACGAAGAGGCTTTAATGCTTATACATGGCGACAAAGCACTCAATGAGTGATGCTCTCTTGCATTCCAGGTAGTAACTCATGTTTCGACCCAAGCATGGAGGACGTTCTGTATGTTAGGCCTTAACAGGTAGAATATCAGAATGTCCCTTCTCTGATTCGGAGTGTAGGCTATTAAGAATTGCGTGCGCACTTGGCCAATTCAACGTACAAAACTATGCAGTGACTTGGGAACCTTCGGTTCGGTTTTTGTGCTATATTACTGTATGTTTAGAATGAAAGGAATTGCAGACTGTGGAATGGCTGAAGAGGCATTGCCGCTTGAGAATACACAAGCGTACCAAAAAATTACAGCTATTTCCAAAATTTTCGGATTACGTCACTTAGCTCAAAATCTCTTGGAGAGAACAGAGTCATTTTCATCGGACCTCCTCAGGGTCAAATCAACAAAAATTCTACAATATGTTACACGCTGATATCGATAAAATCGCCAGGTTTGGGACTGCCTGACTCCCTGCTTACTGGAATCTCAAGGGCACCATTTAATTTGGTCACATTATGAAGTTATGAACAGAACTAATACAGTTTTAGTACAGTCAGAATAGTAACAGGGTCATTAGCTTGAGAGAAATAAATTGAGTAACTACTTGCTGATTTTACCTGGATTGAGCCAGTGGAACGACTGAACTTGTGCGCAATATATTCACAATTCCTATCAGCCGCTAATGACCCTATGGTATGGTGTTCATCCCCTAACTGAAGGGTCACGGTGTCGAATCTGTCTAGAAGTTCATAAGACGAGCAGTTCTGATGGTCACCTCAAGGGTGTAACAATGGTACAGTGCTTCTCGCCCTTAAGCATAGTCCTTTTATAACCGAAGAAAATCTGAGGAAACTTTGGCAACTTTACTCAAATTAATAGCTCTGTAGTGCCCCAAGTTTCACTTCACACACGAATTTGGTAGGGGCCTATAACGCCTTTGAAGTACGGGCCACATGAGCGAAAAATGACAAAAAAGGAACGGGAAACACCAGTCATCGTGTGTGTATGTGTGTGCGTCTATGGTGCGCATATGTGCTTACATGGGTATATGTGTGAATGTTTGTGTATCTTCTCTGTAGATAGAACGAAGACAGAATGAATTCGTTACTCGTATGTATGGAATCTACTCAGATTAGTATAAGAGTAGTCGGTCTATATGTGTTGGGTCTTGGTGCGGGAGACTCCCTTAAATGCCTATTAGATTGCATAACTGTACAGTAGTGCGGTCAGGAATCGGCATCAATGATCGTCTGACTGTGCTCGGGTATTCGAAGTTTAAAACAGAAATGTGAGTAGTTTGAAATGATCTCCGCTTGCCAATTCTAGGCACAACTAGAGCCCTCTTGTTTACAGTGTGCCAGGTTCAGGACATCTTGGGGCCAATTTGAACTTGTTTCTGTTGGCATATTACAACCAGCTGAATGGGGACTTGAGGAGGTTGAACGGACGTAATCCGAACTGACTACCTTGTGCTCTGCAGGACAAGAACAGGCTGATCGATTTGAAGGACTTGCCGCTGAATGTGGCCTGGAGGAGGTGTGAGACTCGTTGGAATTAGGTGAACTGTAAGACTCCACAGTACAGATTGTACTGGAAGTTTTTTGCAGCTTCGTCATCTGGTGCGCTGAGTCTTGCTGAGGACTATGCGCCCTTCCCAAAACCGGACAAAGTAACATTGGTGATGCGTTTGAAAGTGACAAGTTCTCTGCATTCGTCGGCGATGGGGTACAGTCAGAGCTAGAGGTAGCTATGTCCGCTTCATGCTGTGAACGCGATGAATTGGGTTGTTGTTCTGGGGATTCCGTAGATTTTCCCATGTTGCGTAGGCTCGATAGTCCTGATCTACTCAGATCATCAGCCTCTTGCTGTTCTAGCGAAGTATCTGATTTGCTGCCTTTGGTGTGGAATGGATAGTCAAAATCAGATGGGGGTGTCAAATTAGAAAGAGCTGAATAGATGTTAGGAGGTAGAAAGTAAGGGTGCTGAGTGCTACCCATTGTGGGTATCGATGGGGTGTCTGATGTGGGAGGAAACATAAACGGAAATAGGTGGAAAATATTCGGAGACAAGGTTGGAGGACATAGTGAAGGGAAGTTTCCACTTAGTGCTGGTGGATGTTGTTGCCGTTCAAGTGAAATTTTATCTTGAAGCGACGGAGATGATCTGGCAATGGAGATTGGATGAAGTTTGTTTCTGGTTTCAAAAACGCCCTCTCTATTCAGATCATACGGGTCGTTGTGAGACTGTTCAGACGATATCATGGACAACAAGATGGGCTGTATCGGCTCACGTGTAGGCTTTAGACCCAGCAAGCGTGGTATTCTTGAAAGAAGTTGAGATCCAGCTGCGTTGGTCTTGAACCAAGTGCGGTTTTGCTCCCAACCTGGATCTGGGCACAAGTAAAACGGTTCTGAGACGCCACGGGCCTCTGGTGGTCGAAGATTGGCATACAATTCAAAGAGCTCTACGCAGTTGAATGGAAGCGGTTGTCGCTTCGCCGCTCCTGTGCAGCTTAAAGTTTGCGCGGAGCTGGAAGATCGACAGGTTACATCCGCACCCTTACTGCCGCCATAGCCTCGACAATATCGAACTTCAGCCGACTCAAACAGAGGAGTGAACTTAATTGCCTTAGCGCCTGTATCATCCGTAATTAATTGAAATTGACCCCAGACCAGGTTGCGGTGTCTCTGAGTTCCACCAATGTTGAATTGTGTTCGGTTGATTAGCCACAAGCTATTCAGAATTGCCTGTGACAGGGAAGTCAGAGGGAACATTAAGTGAGAACGGTTAAGCATTTGGAAATATTCATTAGTTCAAGCAAAAAAGTCGAAACTTAAATGTTAACTTCAGGAAGAAAGAAAATTGTGTAAGCTGCTCATGACAGAATTGCTGTCACTTGAGAGCAAGCCAATGGACAAATAATCCGTCCTAAAAAAAATTTAGTACGGACTAATCAAACGTACAGGTACAACTAACGAGCACCGCATCCTATTAGTGAGACATGCTGGCAAAAGCAGTGATAGATTCAACTCACGCGCTATAGGTCGTTTAGAAGAAAAAATAAAAAATAAAACGAGGGTTCGTAAAAAGTGTGGATCCCTACAGTGTGTCAGAAGAAACGCTCCATCCTGATCGGTAAAACAGTTATGAATCCAAACAGCCGCTAGATAGGCATTTCGGATACACTTCGGATTCCGACGTATTTTTAGTGTACACAGTACCCTGTGGCTGAAGCGGGTTAGTATACCTTGTAGATTAATAGCGTAATCAATACTGAGGGAGGTGTCAGCTGGTCGATCCACAAGTTGAAAAACGCGCGAGTAAAAATCGCTCGACCTGGACGCACCATCTAGCCAGTAGGCAGGAGCCGTACTTGCTTGAAGAGGAGTTGTGAAACCTTCGAGCAGGTAGTTGCGTCAACCGTTTCTTAAGGCAGCTGAAAAGATCATGGATGACTCTGTGGCTTCTCAATTAGCAATTCGAGTAAGCACGCCAAAAGAAATAGAAGTAAAGACATTCGTCTGAATGAGTCGAGCTTATTTTGCTCAGAACTATCCGATCTTTTCTATCAGCCGTAATGGGCCGTGGGTTGGCCATACTACCTTGTCCAGTGTAATTACCTGGGCACGGTTTTTTAGGTCAACCAATATTGCAGCCACTCATGCTATTGGGCTGGAGTACAGCTTTTAACCCTTACTCTATTCTCCATCCTCCTGAGGGCTACGTATATAGAGCGTCCAGTCTAAACAGAAGTGACCGTTTTTCGTCTACGCGTCTGCTTGTGCTTCACCTTGTCGGCCAATGGCCCATTATCCCTTTCGATTTTGACCAGTTAAAAAGATCCTACGTTATCTTCATGGTGACCTGCGCTTGCCTACTCTGGTCTCAAAGGACCTTAAGCAATCTTCGGAAAAACCGACGACCCCACGTCTGTTTCTGTTCCCCCGAGCAGGCAAACTTTGGTCTTACAATGTATTTATCAATATTTCTCGGGCAATGGCATTTTTCTCTGTGTTTTGAGGATATCCCATCAGATTTAGGTTGCATGTGGTGCACCTGCATTTTTGTAGCGAGTTGGACCTGTCAGCATTTTTATAAGCATAGTTCCTACCGTTAAAGTGAGGTGTACATTTTGTAAGATCACTGTAATTTATGTTTCGCGGCTTCATCGTCCTTGCCAAAACAACAGGTATAATAGCAACAACATCAGTCAAGAAGGATACCAGAAACTGTTTCAATTCGATCAGTGCGATACCTTGATATGTGTTTCACTGTGGATAATTTCGCACTTTGATAGTGCCTTCGAAAACAGAAATTAATGGGTAAGAATCACAGTTGAACAATAACGCTAGTGGGCTGAAAATTTCATCCCACAAGCACTTATTTATGAGGTGCCATCAGGTTGCTTTTCAATCAAACAATTGTGAGAATCTTCCAAATAGAAAGAGGTCACTGGTAACCAATAATAGCACAGTGTTACACCTGAAGCCACCAAAACTCACCTGTGGATTATCTTTTCCAAGTAGTCCAGCTTGTATGAGGCCAACCGGGGTAAATGATTTGCCACTGGCTACCCTTTTCGCCACATTTGGCTGCGTCCCAGCCAGTATTTCTACGGTTGCGTCCAATGGTCGTTTTCCAGCAACGCTAACACCACCGACACCTACAGTGGATGGGTAGCTTCCAACTGTAGACCCCCCACTCGATCGACTGAGTGCGCGTAGTTCATTCAGTCGTTGGTTGAGTACAGTCCGCGTCCCTGTGAATGCAGTACCTTTGAGTACTGAATGAGGATAGCCATGGTGCTAAAGAAGAAAACGGTTGGTGGTAAGCTCTGTACAAAATAAAGGCGACATGTTTTTAATTTGAGTAATCAAATTTTAACCCTGGATAACCCTGACAACAGGCTTTACTGGGCCACCATAATGGATCTACAATAAAAAATTCCGTACGTCTTACCAACCAATATATTCCTGTGAGTTCGATTTCAGCTTAGTCTGACGTCAAGACCAGATTAACCTGCACATGACTTTTGGTGGCAAAAATTTCACGTTCAAATAGGAACTGTATCTGTTGGAGATTCGGGGACTAGGCTTACCTGGTGCGCTCCAAGGAGAATAAAACGGATAAAAGGCTGTCAAAGAGCGTTAACTAAACTTATTAGTGGTACTGAAACCAGTCCAATTATCTTATTTACTGGCATTCAGGATACCGATATAATATGATATTGATATTCGCGGTTCACTACTACAGACCGGTTTGCTGCCCCTTCCAAGACGGATTTTCTATTCGGACAGTTTCTAAAATTGGGTAGACCTCTGTTCAAGTTATTTCACTGGATAGTTCTGTAAGCTGCCACATTTAAAGCTACATTCAGTATTGTGCTTATTTTTGTGAGCCATTCATATGAAAGTTGAATCGTAACAACAGGGACACGTGACTTTACTGAAGCAAACATCTTCTGACTGTTTGAAAACAAGTCTGATGTCCTCCTTGTATAAAAGGTACTTGAATAGGCGGATTGGCTATAGCAAGTGAGTGTTTCCAAGTTGTTGAATCGACTGTGACCTACCTATTCGAAAAATACTTTAGGCCTTGGTGATATCCAATAGAAAAGTAACTTTGTGGCCTGTTAAGGCTTCACAGCCCCTTAGGTTCAAAACTGATAAACCGGGAGTTCATAACACAAAAACACTCGCTTTTCTTTCCTGAATGCTAAACTGCGCGTAACGGCTGTTCATTATTAAAGCAGACGAAGTTGCTGACGTGCCATCTTTTTCCAATACGGTAAGAAAACCTGCTGCTTGTTTTTTCTGCAGTGCACAACTTTATTCATGGTACACTGCGCAACAAGCAGGCCTGTACACGAGTCATTCAACCTGGAACATTCGTCTAAAGGTAGCTTTCTGTGAAACAAGTACCGTTTAGTTTTCTTCGATTGCAAGGTTAATGGATAACTTTGGTCCCTCGATAAACTATTCCCGAATAGAGATCTCCATCTACATGAATCCGGGTCCCACCTGCATTACCGCTTGGCTAGTAAGTTGAATACTACCATCAGGGACTGAATACTTTCGTTCACTGTGCCTTTTGCTCCCTAAAAAGGGCCACCACCTTCTGGAAATCAATAAATGACAAAACTCCGTATGTCTCTGTTATCTGTTCAACTTTACTGAAACGTCCGATTCTGCCTCATTGGTTATTTCTGGCGTGCGTCAATGGAACCTACTAATGAGCTCCACAGCTGAACACATCACCGGTAGGTGTGACCGCATAACTAGTGCATAGCTCCACGAGAGATGAATCGCACGCTGACGGCCTTTTTAGTTGTTCTTTTTGGTATGGTAGACACAGTGAAGTAAAACCGAGACTGTCCTCTTAAAGAAAGACGCACTTGTTTTTTCACCTTGGTAATAATATTTATAAATTGTCATTTCAATCCCCTAGGAGGCAGGTGACAATTGTTTGGCGGTGTAAAAAGGGGATGTATTCTCGGGACATTGTTCGACTGTAGGGGTTTTAGAAATATTGGATTTGGACAGTATGCGACAGTTAGACTTGTGAACTGATAAACCATAGCGACGTCAGAAGGGAACAGGCTGGAGTACGAATATATATAGTCGTACATTTGATTCCTCAATGTTACTCAGCTGAAGGTAAAAACACGCTGCATATTACATATAGGTGAGGACAAACTCTGACCCATAGGGGTCTAGTTTTTCCATTGGTTGCATGGTTAATCAAATGGGACTTCTGCTGCCGCTATCGATGACTGAGAAGCTTGTCTGAGCTTTTTCTAAAATTCATGTGAGTAATACTAAACTGTGGAAAACTAGGTAACCAAACCGGAATATTCTCTTTAAAAATGATTCGTACAAACAAGACGGACACTCAGAAGGGATAATAACATTGAGTTCCAGAAAGATTGAAAAACCGTTTTGCATGGTTATTGGAAGAGACTGATAGCCAGCTCCAGTAAATCATCTTGGAGCCATTTGCTTGTCCATAAGGCTTAGGATCGCTGGAGAAATGCAATGAGAATGGTTGAAGCAACTGTGTGGTATCTCTCAGAAAAACGGAACACTCTCCTTGCGCAGCTAAGCTTTGTAAAGTGATAGACCTCCTTGTGATAAAACCCATAGCGTGCCATTCTGCCACCACATGCTGGATCTAAGTTCTAAAACTATGTTGCTCACTTCGTTCATATTTCATTTGGCCATGTTATGGGCCTAGAAGACGATATCACTTCTAGGCCCGTCGTTTTCGAGGGGAAGTCGTCATACACCGAGAGCCGTTGGACAAATCCTAAACCCATTCTAGTCATGTATTCAGAATTCATTTATGATGCTGTACCTTACACCTACGTTGTAACTGTTTTGTATTTGTTTGGTTTTGCCGTATGCCCTTAAAACATTTCATCCGTAAATTATGTTCTGATTTGTAGTGGCAGGTGTCCTTTTTTCACGGACCATGCCAGTAGTGACTAAGGTAACTCAGACTATATTACGGTTGCTTTAGGATTATATTGTAGGATGTAAGTGTTGATTCTAGCTTCATATGTTTTTTTAAAATATTACTTCCATCCAAGTGGATACTATTATGAGGTGTCTGGTGTATTGCAGATCTATCCATGTGACCTAACGTTGACCAATTCAATCTGTCCACCTGTTGTTCACATTGTTGACGACTGTCCCGAAAGTAAGTATATAACTAGTTTAAATGCCAGGGCATAAAAACAGTAGTCAAGACCATTAGAGAGCAGTAGCAGAAGAACATTGTCACCATCTTGATACATTTGTGTGTAGTGCAGACATAATATATGCCTAATTGTGGGTGAACAAGTTGTACGAGTGAAAGCCAACTTCACGTAATAACGTCCGACTTATGTGGGTCTGTGTATGAATGGCAGGAACAAAAAGACGGGAGTATTGTTCAGGAAACGTTCGTGCTGGTTTGCCACAGGTGGTGAGCAACTCAATAGGCAGGATATCACATTTACCCACATATATAGTTTGATACGTGGACAGTTTTGTGAATCACCATCAGTATGCTTAACATAGCGACACTATTTCCGACCAAGCCGTAGATGATATTACACCAGTTAGAAAATGTTTTAATTGGTCAGTACGAAATTTCTTGCTGTGCATGACGTGTGCATGTGTGCATTTTGGTGATGTATTATCACACAACCACAAAAATACCCACAGCTGTTGTGTAAAACAGTACGGCCATGAAGCAACCACACTTTTTCTTGCGAAGTTCATCAACTCTTTATTCTAAAGAGTCGATAAAATTTCATAAATCCAGATTCAAGTTCTATCATACCTCACTTATTGGAAAAAACACGTTTACTGAGATTATATTCAAAGCATGAATAGCGTGTGTTTGTCCAGGGTAAAAGGATCGCGGCAGAAGGTTTGTAAAAATTTCCGTTGTTCCGTTTCGCTCTTTCCCCACTCACCGCCGCCGTTCTGCATACAATTAAGTTGCAAATCTCAGCGACTTTCATCTCACCGTTTAATTGGACGCATTATTTTGTCGGACAGTAGAGGTATGGTAATTAGTAAGTCCACTTTTTTACTTCTTACACACTTCCGCTTCCTTGTGCATCGGATGCGAATGACTGTTTGGACAGTTAGATATTTTTGTATTTTCAGAAGAATAACCTGCTTCTAGACAGTGTGTTGAATTTTTGTTTGTTCAAGACTTGTTGTTAGCACGTCGGTTGTAGCCACCAATGTATATGACTTCATCATTCCTACAATTGTCCAGTGTGCAGCTACATACAGTTATTATAATTCATATATCCTTTGATTTTTTTCCAAGAATGACAGAGTTACGTAAATGAAAATGGAGAGCAGCTGAGCAGCCATCACTCGAGTGACACTTCTGCCCAAGTTCACATGTCCGCTTTTGCACAAACTGATAAAATGCGTGAAATCAAACAATCGAATTGGTAAAGTAGACCCACATGAACGTTTGACTGGTAGTCCACGTAACACAGAGGATCACGAAACTGGTAAACACCTAGGGCAGATTGTTGTACACAATCTGATTTTACTTTGAAGTGCGTAAACGAATGTGCACTTTTGCAAGTGAGCTGTTTCTACGCATAGACCATCTACTTTACCAAGAACAGCCAGAGTACAATAGTCAGATCCCGTTAACAACCAATAAACACATGACTCCATCTATCTACCTATCTATCCAACAGTTCTTCCTGATGCTTCAACCAGGGACGTGAAACCTATACTCTTTGGCATGTGATGACTATTTCATCCATGCACTTAGCACAATCCATTCTTTGATATATTGCTCGAAGCACGTGCTCGGCAGATTACTGTATCCTTCGCGCCCTTGTTTGCGAGCAAACAAACATACAGCAAGGGCCACACACACAAATGAAATCTTCACGAGTTCATCCTACGTCCGCAGCCACATGTTGTACAACAAATAAAGAAATGCGTGTGGTAACTAAACTATGCGAATGTAAACAAATTCGAAAGCTCGGAAGATACACAGTTTCTGAAATCAGGTACGGATACATGAAGGTCGAGTGGATAAACCCACAGCAAGCTCATATTGTGTTTTATTAAATGCTCAGTCATTTCAAACTTACAGAACAGGCACCGCCTAATTCTCAAAGAAGAACGTTCATTGAAAAGACGTTGAAAAGACGTTTGCCTATTATTGGCCTTGTTCAGTGTAAACTAGCATTGGTTCTTCTAGCAGACACTGCGATAGCAAACAAGCACGGCATTGCGAAGCCACAAAACCTTGTTTTGAACACTAGCATCTAATTTATGTTCTGGGAAAAACGGCATTTTGAAAATAACTTTAAAGTGGTGACCTATGACCAGGTATACTTGCAGACAAATTCTTAACATGCTCTTTACTTAAAGACGCTTATGTTCTATACACTAAACAAATTAACCCATGTTATTCCAATTTTATAAGACAGTTTATTCAATCGGACATATCCTTATGGGGTTTTCTGCTATTATCAGTTGTGATCCGCTAATAAAATTGGCTGTTCAACAGGGGTGTGCGACCGCAGGTATTTCAGGCATGTTGGCTAGACGGCATGATAAGCACATTGTCGGAAGTGTCCCGCCAGACCATCCCAACCCAGTACTTATGAACCACTTGATTCATAAATGGTGGATCACTTTCAACAAATCGCTTAGTTGTGACACTAACATGAGTTTGCCGTCAACTGAATGTGCGAAATGTCAATTAAACTCACTTTCAAGTGTCGTTCTAAAGAATGCACGAAAGCCTTCAATGATTCCGGTTCATATTCATGTCCGTCCTTCTTCTTTGCGGTCAGTACAAAATCCTGAAAGTGAATGTATGTGATCACGTAAGATTCATTGGCCAAATATGGAGCATCAGACGAGTAGGTATAACGCATTTGAGATAGATGATAAATTGTTCTCAATACAGTACCGACGTTCGGAACCGAAAAGCCGTTGGACATCGAACCAGTCTACGGAGGCAGAACGAACGGTAACCGCATGAGTCCAAGACTAATGGCCACTGTCGATCTGTCCAGCCGTAGTATCTGAGTCGGTCGTGATCGTTACGGCGTTCCTGATAAAGCTGATGAACAATTTGAGCAGCCAAGTGTCGGCTTCGCCTTTTTCAAAACTCACGAGTTAGTTGTGGCCGCTGATTTCTTAAGAACCTCATTTTACCGTTGAAGGTTAAAGTGGTGTAGTCGGGTCTTAACAGTGATTTGCTAGTTAAGATGACCTTAGTGGGATTTTTGTTTAAACAATTCCCCAGGTTAGCGAAATACACTCATTTGCAAACAAATTTGGTCTTGCGAGAGACTCACCTGGAACCCAGCTGAATCTCTCAATTATGATGTTTCTAAGCAACTGAATGTGCTGCACCAGGCCGCCTCATGTTTCAGTTGGTACGATATTCTCCAGTTTATTTTTATTTATGAAGTGAGTGTCAAACTCCCATTTAGTGTTTCATTGTAGAGTAAGGAAACTCAGTGACTACGTCTAGCTGAGGGACCCCAAGAGGGTCGATACCGGTGGTGTAGTGTTGAACAGTCTCATCATCCTAATGAGCGGCAGCTGACCAAGGAAAAATACATTCAGCTAAAACATGAGGCGGCTTTTATGCAGCCTACTGATTGGAAGAATATTAAAAACTGGAGGTTTAACTGGGCACACCACTTAGGACATCTGAGTGGTTTATTGTATTTTTTCAGTAATAGGGGACATAATTAGCCTTTTCGGACCAAGCATATCTGACTGTAGTGCTGTCTGTGGAAGCTTGTTGTTGTTTTAGACACCTTGCTGATGAACAATATAGCAAAAATGAAGTGCAGCATGTTTGCTACAGCACCACCATGTCCGCTTCCTAGGGGCAAGCTACGCAGAGCTTTATTATTTCTCTCAATTTAAGATGCTCCGTTACTGTTCATGAATCTGTCGATGTTTCAAGAGGCTTCAAACCATAATGTGCACTCTGTTGGAGCTAAAGCAAAAAGGATCAAATTGGAATGCTTGAATTGGGGCTGAGAGAGCCGAATGGAGCTTGAAACATGAGCAAATTCTAGCCAGAGTAGCCTATGGATTATGCTAGAAAGGCCTAACATTGAAACTGTATAGAGAGTATTAATATTTGCGCACGATGCGTACATTTCCGTAGATGTGCTTCAAACTGCCAGCTGCCGGGAATGGGAAACGTGTCCGCAGTTTGTTAACAAAATGTGGATGAAGTGCAGAAATGTTCTACCACTTGCGTAAATTACCTTTTATTTTCCAGGGCATTCTTGTTGTTAAAGCAATTCTTATAATCTTACAACTACTTTAAACTAACGGCGAATAAAAATGCCATATTGATTGAGCACACTCACTTGAATGTACTGGTCAAGTTCGTAATATGGGATCTGATGAATGTCCCGTGTATCGTGCTTTACTTGGACCAAATAGCGGTGAATAACTTTCATATCTGACCTCGTCTTGCGCAACGTGTTGTGTACGATACCATTCATTGTGTTGGCCTGACCTTCGCCACGAGTGGGTACAGATTCTATGATTGCTTTACTCAACATCCCTATTGTACCTTTCGCGGAGGGACGCAGTCGAACCGTACTGGTCGCTTCAGTATCGTTCGTCGAATCTCCACCAAGTGAATCAGACTTCAGTGACTGCGACAGACCTGATAGGGCCAGTGAGCTGATGCTGTGTATACGACCACCACTCTGAGCAAGATGAGTGCTTGCATTGTCTTGAGATGAGCCATTTGACATCGGTTGATCCAGCTTACCGCCAGAACCACTGGAGTTTGACGTTTGCTGCTGCATGGACGCACTTACTGTCTGAAACGGATCAAGAGTGTCGGCGAATGGAAAATGCGGAACTGGAGGTAGGGGAAATAGCTGATCCGTTCGAGATGCGGGGTACTGACTGTAGTCTGTAGGTTTACTGCCCGCATGCACTGTTGTTGACGTGGAAGTTGTTGTTGGGCCGGGAAAGTGAGCTGTTCTGCTCTTTACCGCGGAATTCATATTATAGAGCCAGGGTGGTAAGGATATATCTGAAGAAGTTGCTCCAGTAGGCGGACAGTCTACATTTTGAGGAATCAGATGTAGAAGGAAGGATTAGATACTTCGTAAATTTTTTCAGCAGTGAGAAGTAAAATAATATGCAAGTGGGCTTCACGAGGTTATGTTTTCTGTCTCGCTCCTGAGGAAGTGGTATGGTATCACAGGTTCTGGTACAGTATACTCCACGCCCTAAGGAACAATCAGGGGGATTATGTAGTTCCACTTTAGGCTACCATACTCATTGTAATTGGTTGTCAGAACACGACGCACTACTCCAGGTAAGCCCTTTTTGATTATACATGCAGCATAGAATCAACGGTCTTCCGTGCCACCCAACCCAAAGAAGTGTCAAAGAAACAAAAGCGATTTCCTTCAATTTTCCGAAACCAACTTCAAATATTTTGTGGCGCAGCAATTCCCTATCATCATAAATTCTCCGCATACGACTTGTCGACGTGTAAAGAATACTTCTGAATTTCTCTTGCGACTATTTTTACCCTCTCCCTCCAGTAGAGCCAGTAGAGTCCGCCTATCTGGAAAAAGGACATTCTATGTGACTCGAATGGAAGTATTCTGCTTATTCTCTGAGATCATTCCTCAGTCTAACCAAACTTATGCTCTCTAGATTTTTAATTTTCTACCGTCGGTTCAGCAAACGAACAGGTTATTCAACACTCAATTTATGTAAACTTACGTCGGTCTGTTACAGAATAATTCAAACTGGGTGGAAGTTAAAGTTAGAAAATCTTAGTTTTTGGAAGCCCACACCCTAAAAGTCAGAAGTTGCGGGCATGTGGTTTCTTTTTACTTAAGTAAACAGTGAAGCGAAGTGTGAGGTAGATTCCTGGGGTTGTTTGAGATTATTAATTGAAATGAGAGGCGTCTGTACATGTGCTGCCCAGAACAGCCTATTGCGTACGGGCCATAATGGGATCAGACCGCTTTTTCATTGGCCGGAAGCTGAAAATGATGCTCAGATAATCGACTACACAACCAGAAATCTGAATGTCTGACACGTATTTTGGCGCCGTTTGAACCGAAGGCTGGCATTATGAACAAGGATAATATCCAACCGTGTAACACACAATATACGGACAGTTAGCTTACCAAGAGTTTTTACCAAACACGAAACTATTTTGTCCACCATCATCAAAAGTGGGCGTGACTATTGAAAAAGTCATCGGTTGTTCCCCCGGAAAATACTATTTAATTTGTGATTGCACGATAAAGAATTATGTTGCATTCTTGCCTCAGGATGCTCCCCTACTCACACATACATGGCGACTATATACAGACCTTTGTGGTCACTCGTTTGGTGGTGCTGATTTGTTCATCAACGTTGACCACTAGCCGACTGTTTCACCTTTCTACAACTCTATATCTAGTATGTCCGCGTAACGACGAAGTTACCAGTTTTTGCTAGTGTTTACCGTTCAATTATAGAAAGTATCTTGTTATTCATAGGTCTACTGGTTCAGTAACAGTCGTTATCTGATCTGGTGACAATGACAGGATAGGGATTCATTCGCTTAATGCAACAGTAACGAAGAACATCGATGGAGCAGGAAGAAAGACAAACCGGATTAACGGAAGCGGTTTTTGGCAAAACTAACATCGGTCAGCTCTAGCATTCCATTGGCACAGTCCGAAGCACTGATGAAAGAGGTAGTGACCACGGAGATTCAGGGATTTTACTATGATCCATAAAACGATGTTACCCATATACCAGAGTTCAATGCTGTCATCTATAAAATAACCAAATTTAAAATAATGAACCGGAAAACACGTGCTTCAAATGACGCTACTGCTGACACCCTTACATGGGACTCATCACATGAGCGGGGGACTTAGATTTAAAAGAGGTTTCAAAGGAGCACGTAAAATAACCTCTGAGGAGCAGTGCTCCCCTCTTAAAATAATCTCCCTTTTTAAGGGACAGTTGTATGCATCCGAGGTGCGAATAATTAGTCTTTGTTTTTTTTTCATGACTGTAAAGGTTTACGCCCAAATTTCGAATGGTTCTTGAAGATATCGGGCTGAAATATTACTCTTTTGACTAATTGAATTTTCGGCTAACCAAAGGTTTGTTGAATTTGAAGTCAATAATGTAACCGGCCGTCGTGAAAGGAACGGTGGATTTTGCGCAGCGGAACAGCTGCTGCCTCAAATAAGTCATCGTTTGCTTGCATTTGAATGAGTTCAGACTGTGAACGACCTGATAATGCGTAATGATTTCACAGAAACTTGCGAAGGTCTTCATATGTTAGAGACTAATTTTGTTGTAAAACGTTCTGTTTAATTTCAGGCAATTTATTCCTAGCATTGTACCAGCTCTAGTCGAACTGATATGTGTTGTGTGTGAATGAGCTGGTGAGGTAGGACTAACCCCGTACGGTGCATTTCGTCTGCGAGTTCCGTTTCAGCTTGACTTTGGTGAACGAAATACAGCTTATCCAAATAGAACTAGAGCCGGGGGTTCTTTTTTACCCTTTTACATATGGCAAATGAATGTATTCGACCAATCATTTGAATCAAGCCGGTTTGTAAATACTGTGCCCCAAATTTACTTGGCTTCCACGGTAAAACCCACCACCACCGAAACCCACATGAAGTGGAGGAATGTCCAACTTCGGTGGAGTCATAGTCATGGTATTGTTAAGATGAGCAAAAAGCTTCTTTATCGTATCTTTAAACTTTCACAAGATGGTAGGATTGTACACTGCGATCACAATAATGGTTATTTTAACACGGAGTTGTGTGAATCAGACGTAGGACCTACAAAAATCCGTAAAGCTATCAAGTGTGCGGAACGCATAAACCTACGTGCAATACATAGACTGACCTATATCTGCTACGAAGATCACACAAGACCGTAGTCTACACAACACTCACGCAAAAAGCTTTTCAAAACGCATCTATATTTCATCATTTAATAAATGGACTGGCATTTCATGACTTTGGTTTTCGGTGAACGAAATTTTAGTAAGAGGAACGTGTTCACAAAAATCCTGAGCAAGTGATGATTCGCAATTCCTGGTTTTCATTCATAGGGTAGGGTTTACTATGATGTCTTTACCACTGATTTTTAGGCTGAAAGGCGTAACTTCCATGGGGTGAAGTTATGTTTTTTACTGATGTACAGGAACACAACAGGTAATATGAAATGTACTATCTACGGAAGTTCTTTATGAAGAAGGGACGCAAGCTCACAGTCGAAAGTTGATACACTGGCAGTTAAATGATTTCACACAGCTTTATGAATCATTTGCTCTGTGACAACAAATGTAATAAATGAACGTCTGTATGGCCACTGATGTGAAAAGTGTACCCGTTTATTCACTCTTGCGCACATCTAGTGCAGGCTAGTCACTGGCACCGTTTTGGAACCTGGAGACAATACCATAGGTTTGTGTGCGATAAATTTCACTAACCAGTTAGAAGTGGTCGGGTTGCCCCGAATCCTGCGCAAAATATCAACATCCTGATGACAAGTGGTCAGCGACTCACAAAGCATGATTGGCGTCTGGCAGTATTAACTAGGCATTTTATTGAAGTTATCGGAACGATAGCTGGCGGTGCAATAAAAAAACAATCTCACGGTCCTACCATAAACTGCAGTATGATTCGTGTGAGAACTCCTTGAATAATGAAACAGATGTAGTGCTCTGACTTATAAATGGTTATCTCGTATCGGTCGTACACACGTCGACGGCCACAATACGGTTTGTCGATGTGATACGAGCATGGATACTTGTGGGGTAAACAAAGCTTGTTTGTGAATCTGACGACGACGGCGACAGCTTGTATTTGAGTGCCTATTGGTATAAATTTTGCGAAAAAGCATGGTGAACCGAAATTTATTAGGATTTAGTTTCGCACTTCACGCAGCGGGTGAACGTGAAAATGAATGTTCATCGCTCCGACTTTCATTGTTGCTTCTTGGAGCCCCAGACGGCCGAACTGATTCAGCTAACATTAGGCTACTTATCGTAAATGTACTGGGTGCACCTGCGTGATTAAAGATAATTGATTATCCACCCTCTCTAATTTAGAAAAAAACCTATTCTACAATCTTTTTGACCTTTCAGACTAGGCTGACTCTGTTTTGCAGAATAAAATCCAAAGCAAAGTCTACTAAGTCTCCTTACTACTTAGAAAACTTGCTTAGTGTGGTAAGGAAAAAGAACGTGAATTAGTGTATGCATTCAAGTTTTCATCCAGAGACATGAATTTACTCGACTGAGGTGAGTGGATGCTCACACTTATGATATGAAATGTGATCAACTGTTGGTCTGCATAGTAGTTGGAAGTCTCAGCTCGATTAACACTGGGAAGGTACACTGTTGCGTTCCAACAAAAATGAAACGAAAGCACGATGATTTTCAATTTCAGGCTTGCTAAACAAAATCTTTACCAGACAACAAGAGCTGCTCGCTACCTTAGCCAGAAATGAGTCTCTCCCAAGCCACAATGTTTTTTCCATCTGAGAGTTCGTCACTCTAGAGGTCAGCCAATCCGGTTCGCGTAACGTGCGCTGCGGGATTGAACGATGGTGCCTAAGCAGACTGTCGAAGTGCTGATGATCAAGTCAGTCAGTGCTGATCATCCAATCACAGGTGAGTGGTGTAGTTTTCATCTACTGATCGAAAGTTTGTGGGTTCGAATCTCCTTGAAGAATTGGAAGGTGCACATAGGTGCACACACATAGGTAGTGCTTCCCAACAACAACGAAACCATTTCTTCTCGACTTTTCAGCTTAAGTGGATCTCACATTATGAAACTTTAAAGTCTCTTCACCATCTACAAGGCTAATCATTGCTATAACAGCACCAGTGGTTATCTCACATACGATCGCCCACTGGTGACGGACAGTTTTCCTTATCTTCCCGTTAGCGTCTACTGCTTGTGGGTTTCAGACGCTGAAGGCTAACAAACGGGATCGCCTAGATTCTAGAATTTCCGCTGGGGCTGAGAAAAAATGTGAACAAGTATACGATCGCAGCCAGGTTGTCGGAGTAGGACAAGAGCAAATTGAAATAACTAAGCTGTCATTAAATTCATGACAAGGAACACTTCTCCATATCCGGAAACTGTTGGTGAGTGTCCATATACTTTCCCCACTATCTACAGCAGTCACTCACTAACATCCATCTCATAAAACACATTCACGCTTTTTGAGGAGTGAGGGTGTGGTTGCCTAATATTTTTCGTCCTTTCTTATCTCCTATGTTGTACGCTTGTTTGAATTAACTGGTTTGATTGCAAGCGTTTGTTTGTATGTATGTATGTAGGTATGTATGTTTCGAACTACTTCTGTGGGTATGTTTTACATCCCTCTCAACCTTGCAGCCGTTCTCCGTCTTACCTCAGCCTAACCCCACGGTGAGCAGACTTCAACCTCAAACCGATCACACGTATGCGGTAGCCAGCATGTTCTCGATTAGCAAACATATATGGATACTGTTCAGCTCTTTCATACTGACCTATCATATAACCACTACCACCTCGCCGTGGGCACAGTGATGTAGGGAAGGCCGGTGGGAGATTTGTCCGTCACACTCTCCAGTTCTCGGTTTTGTGAGTGTGTGTGTGTGTGTGTACTCACAAACGTGTTTCTTGTGGCTATCATTTCCTGTCTTGATAACCTGTCAGTCAAATATGGGGTATTCACAACCCTGAGTGAAGGCAAATAAGTTAGGGTTATTTGCTCGTTTTATACAACACAATCTGTTAGGGTGAGCAGTGAGAGGTGGAGATGAGGGAACGACAATGGGGGAACAAGGTTCAAGGTAAAACCTGACCAGCAGACAGAACTTTCCGGAGCCACGAAATTAAAGACTAGCACAACCTTAGTGGTTACCATCAATTTGTCCTTGGAAAATGGGACGACTGACTAATGTGCTACTGATAACACTGTTAAAACGTCAAAACACTGACGCTTCGTATCAATTGCACGACCTACTTTCGTTAAGGTGTACATTTGTGGAAAACCACAGTATATGGAGGGGGATACTCTCGAGGTATATCGAGGTGTTAAAAATCCGAATGATTGATTATTTCGATATCGTTTGTTCAACCTCGACGATGATAATGTCAGTGCTGTATCATGTCAAAGAAAGATAACGTAGTACCTACGGAACATCAAACATGTCGATACCATTTCCAAAAAGCGTCTTGACAACACCTGAGTGAAGCGCACATCGAAAACCAGTTACAATTGTCCCTGCAGACAAACAGCATGCCGAGCTTGGAACCCTAATAATGATGAAGAGCTGCTCATACTATTTTGCTCAGTTATATTTTATGATGGCAACAACCCCCAACAAATGGAATCCTGGTATGAGAAGACAGTTCTCAGTCGTCTTACACAATTTCGAGCCGACCACAATAGAAAATATGTTTAGGAAGGTTCAGTTTGCATGGTCACACTGGTCATTTATCATCAGGAAGCTTCGTTTAAATGTAACCCATTTGGTGCCAGTATGATCGAGATTTCCAAATCACATTTGTTAGTACAAGTAACAGTTGATCAACCGGGCTACGAAATGGTGATTTTCCAGCTTGTTTTCTGACAAATCTGATAGATTTTATTTTCCGACCTGCCCCCGTAATGCAGTGATGAAACGGTGAGACTGTGGTAAAGTTGGACAATTTTTAGAGTTATGTTGCCTCCCAACACCATCTTTAAACCTGCCGTTAATCAGACATTTTGTGCCGTTTAGTAACTTATAGATTCGTGGAAGAAAAAAGGGCCCATATTACATCCAAAACTTAAAACGGTGTGATGTCGAGTTCGATTGCATAACCGGGGTTATTTATACCACTTTACCTATGTTTATTCAGGTTTTCATCACGTGTGCTCCTCTGCAGAACGATACTCAGTTCCATTGTGAGAATGGGGAAAACTTAAAAGAGATGAACTGTGCATCAGCCACATAATGAAGGATGGAACGACGTGCGATAATTGTCTTTAGCAGGCCATCGGGTAATAATCTGAAGGCGCATGATCACTATCATCACGCGTTAACTTCTGTTTGCAAACAGAAGCATACTAAGCATGTGAGACGCTGTTAAGATCAGCAGTTTTACCCGATGTTCTTCGATATCGTTCAACATGGAATATTCAAACGTTCAACGCATCACTCAGTGCAGTTGTTTGGTGATATGGTAAACTGAACACGCCTGAAACATTATTTTGCGTGCTGGAAGGAGGCGAAGCGCTGTTGAGGTTATTACACTGGTCCACTGGATCACTGCCTCTTAGCCACACTCGACGAGCGTGATCTGCGGGGATCCAGCTCTAGGCTGCCACTAACATTTTTACTGAATTTGTGCTCGCCATCTGGGGAAACTATGTGTTGTCGAGTATATTAGAAATCATTAAGTGAATAGAGAGTTCATGTGCCGAAACGAACAGAAACACTGCAACGAAAAAAATACTATGCTGTCCGATGCGTGTGGACGGGTCCTTCAGTTTATAATTGAGGGACAGGCGTGTCCAGAACTTCCTCCATAGTCTTACGCAACTAAAAAGCCACTTGGCTGGCCAGAGTGAATAAAACTTAGAGCGTCGAAAGATGAGGGGCCGTATTTTAGGAGATCGATGTTCGCCAACAAGTAAATGTTTGATCACGGCTGTCGAGTTGGTTGGCTTTTTTAATCCCACAGCGTGAGAAAAAAGAATTAATTCATAATAGCCGAGCCCTATCGAAGTTTATTTCATGCAATAATATTCCACTTGTGTGGTAGATAGATATTATTTCACCGAATGGAAGATATCTGTTGTTTCCCAGGCGTTCTTTCTTTTCACTTCTGTTTGCAGCAGAAACAATAAAATGATGTTGCAGCATGGCGGTTTTTTTAAATCACACTCCTCACTGTACACGATAGTAGTCCGTCGCATGACGTGTCGTTTGACAGTGTCTCGTGCACAAAATCCGGGCGAATTAACAGTAGTGAGCTGTCAGCGCATATCCAGATATTAGAATACTAAACTACAACTTGTTGTCACCAATAGATTGGACAGTTAGATATTTGAATGGGAGAACGCAGTGATTCACGCATATCGTATTATCAATGGCTGACTTCTATTTTGTCCCCTGGAGGAGTTGGACTGCCCAAATTCACCCGATTAGGACACCGAGACGTATCCTATTGGAGCGATTGTATCAACGTGTAATTTTCAAAACTGTGTAGTTGGCCGCTCTTAAATGAGAATCGAGAAGTGCCAGTAGAATTGCCACCCTAGCTACCATGATAAGTTTAGCAGTGATTGAAATCGTTACTTGATATATTGTGAAATCCCGTTGGCGAGGCCACGCCAAGGATAGTCCCGTGATCTTGTCATGTCCCCTATCCAGTTCTTATTTGGGGTGATCAAGCGGAATCTATCGTCCGCTGATAAGAAGTTACTTGATTTCGTCCGTTAGGGATGGATGTATGATGGGAACTCGATTAGTCTTGTAATTTTGTGTAAGTGGATCCTAGTGACAACCCCATTAACGAAAAAAGATCTTTTAGTACCATGAACGGACTAAAGAGGGGACTTGTGGGTAGATGATGGAATTTGTAGGCAAACCCTCTGAGGAATATGAAAGACAAAATTTAGCCATGAAAAAGTAACGACACACATTGAAGTGTATTCCTTTGGCGTTTAGTTTGGGCTGACCTTTGTAGCGTCTTACTCCCTTCCAGCTAGCAACACTGCTTTTTTAGGTTATATGAGTATCAAATTGAAATCACAAATTCGATGGTGGGTGCTTCGATTGCTGTTTGTTCGGAATTTGAATATGCTAATCACTAAACTGGCATTTCAAATAAGGTTTCGCTCACCCTATCCATTGGACTAACCACAAGATATCTAAGAAAATCAACCGCTAGAATTCTTGTGGACTACTTCGTTACTCCTCTCGATGCTACCATCTCCTATCATCTCTTCAAGCCCTAAGATCCCTCAAGCGTGGAACACGACAACGTCTTCGTTGAAGACCACTGATCTGAAGGACGAAAAATGGGCACTGGTAAAGCGATGAAATGAAGCACTTGTACTGAGTGCTAGTACAACGTAAGGTATCGGCACTCTTCCAGGTCAATCACCTAATCATTTCTGTCAAGTCTAGTCATCAGAGCTAGGCTAACGAATTCTGTGCAACACAAAATTCGAATTTCATTATGCCGAAAACCTCACAGTCCAATCGTTCAGTGATATACCTGTGTTCCATGGACAGCTGAACATAAACATATGTTAATGAAGGAGGAAAGCAATGCACTTTAAGTGAACTTGAAGTATTTTCCACACCATGAGAATGAGAAATCTTCCTTTGGGCTTCCAATAAACCCAATGTGAGTATGGAATCAGTGTCGCTTGCCGTGAATGGGGATTGAATTTGCAAAGGCAGCTCCCTAGGAACGATAAAATCTTTAAATCGCAACATGAAATGTTTTATTGTTAAGACAACTTTAAATTCATCCCCCCATTATATGGGGGGGAAAGAAACAATCGATCTGCCGATCAAACCGGACCGAATTGGTTGGGTGCTTAGGTCGAACTTTATTCAACAGGAATGGCTTGTTGAACTACGAACCAACAGTTGATTCCTGAGAAATTCATGTGTGCTTCATAAATGCAGCTTTTGAAACTACCCAAATCCTCATCCAAAAAAAGTGGTTTGGGATGTTTCAGCTACGAGATCACATTCGTGAAAGCTGATAGTGTTAAAATTCCATCTTTCTTGAATATCATGAATAACCATGGAGCTGTGTTTTGGCGTAATTAGTCGTATTTCACTCCAATTTAGAGAGTTGTTGACAAAAACGCCTCAAATTTGTATGTTTAAGTGAACACTTAAGAAATAAACCGCAAAATAAGTATTGCTTTATCGACATTTTCACACCCGAACAGCAACTGCTAAGGAAAACGGGGTGAGTTTCCCCACAGCCACATCATCAACTTTGCTGCCGGTGCTAATCAGTTGAATGTGGAGAATTTCGTCAAATAATTTATGAATTACAAACCATAGGACACCAAAAGTACTACCTACAGCCGCTATTATATGAACTACCGAAAACCAAGGGACTCAGAAGTTTGAGGGCTGTCACGAGTTGTACAGAGAGTTGTAAATAGAGTTGCTGCTATCTAGGAGTAAACTGATCACCACGTTTTTAAATAATAACCGTTTATTGCAGAAAGAAGTGGCATTTATTGAATGCTGACGAAGTGTCCCGTACATTTTATCGAGACGATAAAACGAATGTGTGAATGTAAGCGTGCTTCACACGGCACGAACGGTCGCACGTTAATATTGTTCTCAGCCATCCAAGCAAGTTGCTTTACGGTGCAATAGATTTTTCTCATTTTAGTCACCTACAGAATCTAGGAGCTACGCCGTATTCAACTACCAGAATAGTCAGTTTTTGCTAATCTTTATTTGTAAGCTGTTACCGATAAACTTCATATGGGTGCTGGTGAATTAGAGCCAAAATCTAGTTAAAGTCACACTTCTACATGTATGAATTTATAGATTAATAAGTGAGCATTAGGGTGGCCGGGTGGGCAATAGAGATGCGCCGAAACAGAGCAGATACTCAGTACACCTTGTGCTCCGTCCGCTCGTCCGACAGGTTGAAACCTGCGAAATGACCCATCGTACAACAGTCACTGAACGCCTGTCCGATGATTGGGTCATAAGAGTAAGCAGTAGATGCACGGCTTAATCACCTGTGACCTGTATCAAACTAAGAAATTAGGAGACAATTCACGAATTCGGCAGCACAAGGAGTGTAAGTGTGTGTGGCTGACCGGCTGATTGTGTGCTGGATGGGATGGACAGAAGTCAGCAAACACCTCGCTGACGCCTAACGCACGACCTACGACTGCGGTAGATAAACCGGAGAACATCAATTAGTTTGTTTAGTAGCTTTATGTCAATCAACGGGGCTAATCAAGAATGAGCAAGACCAGGCATCAGACGGTTCGTGAATAGTGATGGTGAAGCAGTCAGGTCAATGGAAAAGACACAGTGAAGTTAATGAAAACGGAGATAACTGTAAGTCCATCTACACAGTCACTTGCATCTAAAGGTGGTGGCAACAGAATCATCAGTTTTATCATCGGAACGGACCTAACAGATCTCAAAATAGGGGTTCTAGGACGACTGGTAGTAAGACTTATTCCGGTTGCTGGTAAGGTCACTGTGATTACAAAACTGGTGGTGAGTGCCTGTTGCAGGAAATTTTTCAGTAAAGTAATGTAGAGCGGTAGTGCACGTCATTTAGTGTTCCTCAGGCAAAAGCCAAAACTATCGCTTCCTCAAAAGTAGACATTACATCCACGTAAGGGAAAGGAAGAAATCCGTTATGGAGCGCGGAATGTTAGTAGTTTCAGTCGTAGCACTACGTACCTCCGTCTTAAATAAACATAGAATAAGCAAACCTGAAGCAGGCTTCCCTAAACTCTGACGGTTATTGAAGGCATAAGATTAAAAGTGAATAAACATTCAAGCGTTTTAAGATGGTACACATTGTCCCCTCGGGCTGAGAAATGCGGTTACGGTCAGAAAAACAGTTTGGTGCAGACTGGATGCCTCATGAGAAAACAAAACATCCCAACAAACATCTGTTTAGATGCTGCTCTCAGTAGTCGCTTATTCCATTTCCCAGGCGTCTTTTCTCAATACTTCTGAGTTTTTTACAATCAAGTAGTATAGTGTTGGTTTAGAAAACTTTTTATTAACTACCGTTTGGAATCCCTTCAGTTCGATCTCCAACCACCTGCCACCCAGTCCCATGTCTTCGTTTACCAGTATTTTTCCAGTTCATCCTCTGAAAATGGTGCTTTCATCAAACCGGTTCAAACCAGCCCATCTCGATAGTGTCTCATTTGTGAATATCATCCACGATCGAAAACGTGAGAAAAATGACCGATACTTGTAAATCACTCCGTGAAACAAATCGTCCCCGCGCATCACTCATGTGAAGATACTGAGTCTACAATATCGCTGTGACTGGTGTTGGTCTTAAGATTGTTTCACATGCTAATAGGGTATTGAATTATATTTCTATAACCTTTATGTTTAGCTGCCACAGTGCCCATGCATTCCCTAAACATGTGGGTCTCAGAAGACCCATTTAAAGTTTGGAGAGTTTCGGAGGGATGTAAAAAATAGTAGTATGTTCCCTAGGAGAATCCTGGACCCTTGACATGTTTCAATAATAGGATGAGAAGAGTGGTGTTCAAAAGTGTTCATGAAAGTGGATTGGCAGTTCTTGTCTGAAGTGACCGCTACATTCCTCGAGCATCCTGCAGATTTTTCAGTAAAGTTACACTGATGTAAAAAGACAAAAAAAGCGCAGGAACTATGACCATTTTAGAGGTATGGGAAAATGGCCCCAACAGCAACACTGCTGCTGTGTACGAGTCCAAAACCAGTGAAATTTGTTTTTTGAAGTATACCTGAAGGCCGACCGAATACAAATCGCCGAGGATGAATATAGTACGTAAATTTTTCAGCAGTTGGTTAGTAAAATTGACAGTAGGAACAAAACCCGCAATTTCTCAATTTTTTCAAGTTATAGTTGAACATCTTAGCGGATATCCCCTATGTGTGAATTGGTCACTTAAGATGACCCTTACACAAGGGTCGAAAAAATTCTAACCTAGAAAAACCTATGCAAGTGTTCACTATGAATTATGACTATTCAACATGGTTTAATGACATGAGGCGTTTGTGTCCTATTGATTTTCCTCGTATTACTTAATACCACGTCACACATTTTGTGCAGGCTGATTGTCAAGCATTTCTTATGTGTGAAAGAATATCCCACCAAGTTTGCCATCAAACCGTAGGTTTATTGCACGTATATGCAGCCTTCGTATTGCAAAAAAAGTCGTCGCTGAAGTGTGCTTCATTCGAAATCAATCGACTGATTTCTTCCAAAGATACTTCAGCAATGCCAAACTTACCGAAACAATACTCCTCTGGTTTACAAAACTCCTTCAGCTAAACTGAGTGACAATATTCACCTACATGTTACATGCAAACATCCATCACGAGCTCAAAATTAGGCTGTACTACTGAAGCATACGTTCTCTGACCAGGGTGGACATGCGATATGCCAGCTCTTCCATTTTGATCCCGTTAACATCAGTCAATTACTCCCTGTTAACACCCCTCATAACTTGAGTAAAATTTTGTCTCACAACGAAAAAAGTTTTCAATCATCCCGCTCTCGATCAAAATGGTCTCATCGGTCTATGTCAGGTAGCCTTCAGTTCAAATATTGTATGCACGGTGGTTATCTTCGCCATATTAACCACACATCTGCAAGCCACATCTACTTTGAGAGCAATATACAGGACAAGGATGCGCGCGACAGATAAATGAATGAAACCCAGCAGCTGCGTCAAGCCATCAGTCCGATGACAAGATATTGCGTGTGGCTTCTGAATGAATACTGTGTTAACGATCGTCTCATAAAAATGCAATTTCACGTTCAGGTGAAAAGAGTCGCGCAGTTACGTAACAAAATTCAAGTCTCTGAGTTCAAAGACCACAAGCTAATGTGTGAGTAAGGCTATGCCTTCAATAATTCCCAATAGCATGTGCAGGTGTATCAATAAACCCAGGGAACGGATTCAGAAACAGTATTTCCTCTATAAGCTACAAACTTGAAGGCAGATCTGGACTAACCATGGCAATGTTTTCTTTAATTCGGGCATCAGATAACTTCGAGTTAAAGCGTACAGAAAAGCGAATGAACTTGAAAAAGTCAGTGAAAACTTATTGCTATGCCACAGTGATCAGCACAGTTCTGATTTAGTTGAACGAAATCCCGCCACCAATTTTATAAATTCGGCCTCAAAGTGATAGGTTTCCCATCGGCAATGACCGATAGGACTTGCGGAAGGATGAATTTTAATCACCAACGATTTTTTAACTACCGTCCCCTGGGTGACTGACGTATTGTACGATCTGAGAGCGAAACGCTTAGCTGTGTATGTGACCTCTGGTTGTCGACCACCGCCCAGCTGGCACACGTATATTAAACAGGTTGATCCATCCGAAAAACTCTGACTTCAAGATGCCTCCAATTTTGTCGTTTCAGAAACTTATTGTTGGGCAAAATTTCTTTCTCTGTCTCTGGGCTTCTTTGTCCAAATTCAGCCACAAAAAGCGAGGTCATCCTTTATTGGGCAAAGTAAGGAGTGGCCGTTCCACATTTGTTGAAAAATTTTCAAGTTACACATTTCACTAATAACTGAACTATTGCACTTCCAAATCAATGAAGAATCCAGATGCCAGTTACTTAGTTCTACTGCATTAGGCTGGCGAACCAAGACCGTGTTTTTCGTTTCGGCAAACGCCGTCATCCGAAACACGCTGTTGTGTCTCAGCTTACACTCATTCGGGATACCCATACGTTTGTTGTCTCCCAAAGTTAGTCGCTTTTAGTGGGGAGTTTGCTCTTTGACACCCACAGCAACCACACACTTGTGTGTACATTTCAGAAATACACAGGAAAAAGCGGGACAAAGCACTTTTGATTTACTGCAGCGTAACTAGATAGGCCCCGAAATGAGCAGCAAGGATGAAGTTGGGTAAACTCCGAATCATTTCGGACAGTTTGATACAAACAACAAGATTCATGTTTTGGGAATCTGATTTCATGTGGTTTCCGATGTGACAGTGAAAACACAATTAGCAGAGTGCTGGCAAAACAAAGTTAGGGGTTCGCTGCAGCTACAAAGTATTTTGGGCAGAAACTAGACATATCATATTTCTACTGATAAAAACCAAGCAAAATAACTGCGCACACTCATGTGCGAACGTCTTCAGCCCGACAGAACAGTTAGACATTATATGATGTGAACTGTGTTCAGTTATAAAATGACGAACAATCAGCTGGCATCGGCCTGTTTTCAGATGAGTAGTTTCCTTCAGGAAGTTGTACTACGATATCTCGAATGCCGTACCAGTTGGAACATCAGGCAGCCTTTATGCAGCACATTCAACTGAAGGATATCATGAACTAGGGGTTCAGCTGGGGAAACCAAATTGCTGTAGGAGTGTGTATTTATCGAATCGATTGAAGTAGAACAAAAGGTTGACGGAAACTTAAGGACTTCGCCTACCTGACCAGCCCTAAGAAGAGCAAAAATGGTCGTGGGCTGTCTAAAGTTTTCAGCAAACTTAAGAATAGTTTCCTCCAAGAAAAATTCAGTTTGTTTTGTTTTATGTAGCGGGTGAAATGAGATGAGTCAAGGGCGAATCCCAACCATCCTTTGTCTATTTTTACCGTTCCTTCTACTGTATCGGACTGGACAACTTTCTGCTCGATTACAGAAGTAAAATGAACAGTTTACGACCGTTCTATCTGGACTAGCCCTTCAAGCTCTACTGCATTAACGGAGCCTAAACGTGTAGCTATACGACACACACTGAAGGGATATAAGATGAACTTTCTGAATGGAGTTAAACTTTTCCTGGAATTTTCACTCATACCGATTGGTATTTTTACAGTTGTTATGCATGCAAGCAGATTTCTCCCAGTCGCATGTAGGAATTCATGTGGTAGGTTTCTTCTCGTGGAAGTTGCCAAGAGTTAAAAATTATGAAGGGCCCAAGTTCCTGACAGGTGATCTGGCTAGTACAGGCTGTTCTTTTCAACACCGATTCATGTCTATCTGTAAACATACTCTTCCTCAAGTGAACTCAGAAATATCCTTAGACAAGCATCTGGCTACTGGAATGAAATTTCCCGCGCACATTCTTGGTTTCTCAAATCAGAAAGTTCTGGAACCAACAACAGGAGCGTTAAGGAGGATGACACGATCTCCACGTCATCAGGTACCCTTGGGATTTATTTTTAGCATGATCACTTTCATGACCTCTGCAGAAAACCCATTCATGAGATCCTTTTGAAATGTGGTCACTAGTTTCAGCCACCTACAAGAAAGTCAAAAACAGTCTCTAGTGTCTTTTACGTAGAGAGTAATTCAGAGAGATCATATTTTGGATCCGTATCCAAGTCTCACAAATAAGCTCATTCTAGGTCATCATAACAGAATCTGTTTCGGGACCATTCAGGGATGCAGCAACACAAAAAAGGCCTTGGTGAAACAAGCGAAGGAAAAACAAAACCTCGCGGATTCATTTGTACTTAGCCTAGGCCGACGAACTGTTTGATACGTACTAAACTTGCAACCCATTTGGCTTTGAGGGTCAAATTTCAACACAACTGTAAAACGCGTCATCCATCCTTTTTTGGATTCGACCAAAGACCAAAACCTGTAGTCAAACGGACCTTAGCACAATCGTAAAATTATCGGTTGAGAGGACCTTATTTTGTGTAAAATTGAGTAGAGATGTCAATCATACTGGTATAATAATAAGGTTTCCGTGATTTTTGCGAAGCATCACTTTTGGGTAGATGTTTGTGTGCAAGCACATGCGGATACACGTTTTCCGATGCAGTATACCCGCTGTCTTGATACTGATAATCACCGACCTCCTACTAAGCGGTATGTTGTAGCAGTACGCAGCTTCAACATCATTCAGTCTTACACACGTGCTGCTCAGGTTGAAAGTTGGAAACTATGTACAGTGGCTGTTAACAATCTCTTCACATTTGATTGATTGATCTGAGCTGCTAGACTGATATCCTGCTTATCATAACTGTGCTCCATTAAACGAAAACTGATTATTTCAAAACAGTACAACATCTGTTCTAAATTGTGTTGTGTCCTTTCCCAAATACTACACCAGTTTGTCCGAAACAATCGATTTTATAATAAAATAAAGGAGAATGGGATTCAAACTAGTGCTATGAGTTTACCGTGATAATCTTACAGAAGGCAACGAATTATGGTGAAGGCACTGGTTTTTAATGAAAGGCTCTCATAGAGACAGCCGTTTTTCATCGGCATCGATACGTTGTCACGTACAGTAGGTGGGTTCACTATCTTCATCAACATTGAATATGGCGGCTTTCATTCTTGTTACTTGAGCACAGTCTTGGTCCTCAAAATAGGTACAACAATCACCAATTGCTTCTTGAAGCCGCTAACGGGCCAACGGGAAGCTACGGACCACGCTGACTCCAGTGATGAACACTGAAATTCACCCTGTTGGTTTGTCGAAAACAAACTTACCTGCCACACCACGAACAAATATTGACAGAGCTATTTGCAACTTGCTGTTTACTATTTAAGCTGCTTGAACTATTCACAACGTACAATTTGGCCTTCAGGTAGGAAAGTATATCGAGGGAGATTCGATGACCTGATCAGTCCAAAGAATGACGAAACCGGTAATGGGTTCTTTGGACTTATAAGTAATGCTAATAGGACTCAGAGAGTCTCTAAGTGATCATTTCCAAGTGGATCACTGATGATAAGGGTCAGATGGTTGCTTGTTGGAACCCGGGTGAAAGTTTGTCAGGTAATTTAAGGCATTAGTAAAAGTAAAACCGAAGTTTCGATATGTACACTCATTTACACATCAATTTGGTTTTGACGGAAGACTAACCTGGAACCCAGCTGAAACTCTCGTTTATGATGTTCTTATGAGTAGTGTGTTGTATCTAAAACCGAAGTTATTTGCAGTTGTTGGAACTCCTCAGACTTTTAAACGCCCGGGAATGAGCATAACAGGAAAAACACAGATAACATCGAACAAGTGGTCGTTTGTTGATTTTTCAGGTTCGCCGAGTTGGTCGTACGCTTGTGCCGGTGAATAGTGTGCACCTTATCACTGTTGCATTCAAGTTGTTCCACGAACTGTGATTGGTTTTGAGGATGATTGGTTGCACAAGTGAACAGCTCCGTTAAACTGTATTGTTTAATCTAGATTATGTCCCTTCAGTAAAGCCGACTAATCGAGCTTTTTTCAGTCCTGTTGGTAATCATCAGCAGTGCGCATCTCACAAATCTCCAGGACGATTCAAACTCCCGACTTCTTGCCTAATGGGTGAAGACAGTACTACTCGACCATGAGCTGTTGCTCAACAGCGTGATGAACTATCATCAAAATCTAAGTGATATGGCTAGAAAGAGAGATACTACAAGAGTTTCATGATCCTACTGTCTGAGAAGTTGTCAATCGAGAAGTTAGTCACTACGTGATCACTTGACGTGAACTGCATGACTAAAGGATAAATGGCGGTATACTCTGTCTACGTGCCAGTTAATCACAGTGGCGGTCAGGTGCTCGTAGCATAACAGTTTACTCTTCGACTAACAGCCTGGAGATTGTGAATTCGAATCACCATGGAGATTCCTGAGATGCGCAATGCTGATTACTTCCAATCAGGATGAAGCACCTGTAGAGTATGCATCGGCTTTTCGGCAAAGATTGACTTCACTTACAGGGGGAAAGTTCCATTAAAATATTTCCAAGCCTCTTCATACTACCAACACTTTGGACTGTCTTGTGTGCTGACTGGATGTGCCCCTTCAGCCTCCATATTTAACTCGTTAGCTGTAGCATGTTGAGCTTTGGTCTTTCTGCTCCATATTCACCCGCATCGTTTGTAAGAATGTGAGCTACAACCACATGATTCGGTGGGAACGCAGTCGAAACAGCCATTCAAACCAACAAATCGGGGGCAACAATCAACTGTAGAAACCGGAAAAATAGGACACGGCTTGGGTGTACACAAGGACGCAAAGCCACCGAAACACAAGTTCTCTAACAGGATCAAGCAAAAGCGCCCATCCAGATGGCCCACCATGATCCATCGAAAATGTTAGGAGACATAAGAGCTTTAAACATGATTCAACCCAACATCAACATTGCGGTGATTATTGTTCCTCGGTTGGGGTTTGTAGCCACATATCTAAACTCAATAAACCAATGAGCGACTATCCATGCAGCTTAAGCTCCCAACCCCGGAACTCACTTGTCTTTTTCTGTCTTTCGTTCATTGATGTCCGAAACTTTGCTTAAATCGAGTGAGTAAAACCTTTATTTGGAACGTATCGACCAAGACTGACAAAGACTGAAGTTGTGAGCACTTGTATTACAACGACACGTTACAAGAAGTGGAGGCTAACACGGTTTCACTTATCTCCAAAACTGTGAGCATAAAAGTGTCAACTCAATCCGGAATGATGAAGCAGGTATCCAACACTTTCATATATTTGTGCGAACTACAGTGTTGTCCGCATTCGTATGGTTCAACTTCTAAATAGCGATATACATAGCCCATTGCATAACGCTTTTCTCATATGAATGGACATAACCGTGAATATAAAAAAGAATGACCAGTTCCTTTGAACTCATTTTAAAGTTTCATTTCAGTTTCATATTCATAGGAAAAGTTTTTTATGCGATCTACCCAAAGGAGGTTAAATCAGGACAAATATTTGTAGGTTGTCTGTACGTGTAACACTTATGGAGAGTGGAATTGACTCAACCCAAGTTACCTTACCCTTTATGTATGACTTTATCCAAGTGCGATGTTCAGTGAAGATGCATATTCCAGAAGACAAAAGCTACTTTAAATTAAAGCAAACAGACTCAGAACGCATTCAGAACACTGGATTTTCAAAATGCCACGATGCACGATCTAAGTTCGTCGTGTTGGTAGATGAATGCGTCCATAAAGAAGCTAAACGTTTTTGAGAACGCAGCATACTTAACAATTTGAGCAAAACCTGAACTTCGTGTTGACACACTTAGCTGGCGTAACCACCAACCCATCGCTATGCACCACTACGCTCCCTAACAACGCACTGATGATGTCACCTCAATTGGTGATGAAACGTTTGCCCAGCTCATCGAACAAACCAACGACCAGCTAGCATATTGTTAAACTTTAGAGGAATGAACGGCCATGATTTTTCAGGCTATCGTCCGGAGAATCTGACTGGCGTAATTATCTCAGTATACCTTTGATGAAGCTTTGGTCGTAGAATAATTCTTGCCTTTTTGCGCCAGTCTGTGCCAGCAACACAGAATGACGGACATCAGGAAGGTACATTTTTGACGGGTAGACTGCCACAGTGTATTAAAACACTGGTTCAGATGGAGTTGCAAAGAAGAGTGGGAAATCACTCTATGGATATGATAAAATACCATCTGATATGGTACGAATGTGTCCTGGATGTTCCACCCAAGTACTTTTGTCTTCTCGTTAGATGTGCCACGACCTGATGAAAAAATTCCGGGAGCAGGTGTTCGCGACTCTGTTCCCTTTGGGACACTACGACACTGTTCAAACTATTTCATAGAGTATTAACATACATTATATCCATGGGGTGTGTACTGGATAAGAAAGGTAGATTTCGCCCGAACGAAGAACCTCACAGTCTAGGTTTCACAGTGGTGTCTCAAAACCACCAAAGGTTTTCCGGAAGCAATCGCTATCAGAAGACTTTTGTGCGTACTTCGCCTGGCTGCCGAGAACGACTAACCCGGTATCGCTTACAGCGGTCATTGGGGGGTCAATGAAAAGGTAACTGTGACCATCACGCTAATGTTCCTTAATCACTAAGGCATTAGTTCCCCCTTTCTATTAAGAAGGCTGGGTCCCTGAGATTTCCATGTGTGTGGATGCAAAACACATTAGCTTGATGTATGCTCGCCGAGTTCATCAATCTTTACAACTCGATACTACCTCAGAATCACACAAACATAATCTCAAGCCTGCTACCGTCCAAAATCAAACGAATGGGTAGGTGCAGTTCCACCTTCGTAGTAAATTTGCAAGTGAATTCAAATTGATCTGTCTTTTTAAAGTGCGCACATATGTGTGCGTGTGCCTGCGAGAATGAGGCAGCACTCCACCCCATGGAAACTTGCATTGGTTCCCATAAAGCTCGTGGTGCAATAAATGCATTAATCCGACATTAATAGACCAGAAAAATTAAATAGCCGCATATCACACAGGTAAACACAGGTGTGTGTACACAGGTGCCTGGTAAGTAACACGCAGTTGTATATTATATTCGGTCAGATGAGGCAGAAAAATGGTACCGAGTTGCCAGAAACGAGATTGCAAATCATTTGCGGCGCCACCGAGCATGACTCCGCCAGTGATTTGTTACTGCCTAAGCGTCCTTTTGACCGACGTGCACGTTGGACAGTAATTTTTCCATAGTCTTCGACCGTTCACTTCATCGTCCAGCGGGTTCAGGCTGCTGCATCCATTAACTCTTCTCTCTTGGTCAAACCACATATCGAAGCCAGAGGCACATGTGGGTTTAGACTAAAAGAGGCGAAAGTAAACTAACGAATGCTTCCAGGAAATCTATGGTATTTTGCCTGTTGCGGGGGGAGATATGCATGTGTCCCGACAAGAATCCCAATCTTCCGGAATAAGCGAGATATTTTCCGCCTCAGTAATGTAATAGTACCAGAAGGCAGGTGGTCTACTTGGACACGAAGCAACACTGACAACCCAATTTGTTGGCATAGCACCCGCCTGCTTTGAAACCTCACGGATTGTTTACACTCACATTACGACAAGCCTGAAAGAAGCAGCAACAACAACAATAAAAATAGCAAGTCTAAAACACTCGGGAAATATAGATATTTCCATACACCTGACCTCTTCTTTTGTATGCTTTTGCAGTGTACGTGTGTACATATTTGCTCTTGTGTGTAGGCTCGCTCGCACACACAATATGTGGTTAGCTCGTTGGTGTTCAGTGGATAACAAGCAAGGGATATCAGTGTCTATCTGATTTGACCTTTTATGTTTCGGGGCAACAAGCACATAATTGTAATGGCAGACCACCGAAATCGTAATGTGATATATGGGGCGGTTTGACGCTACGGGCATGTGGGTGCGTGTTTGTATAGTTTTGAAACCATTATCATTGATGGCCTTGACTTGTTGTTTGCCTTGGCTGCATACCCGCTGTACTGGCATTGTGTATTCGGGTATACCAGAACGTGCGGCGCCCGAGGTTAACTAAAATGACAATTAATGGGGATCGGTGTGGCTTCGTCTACGTGAAATTCGGAACACAAAGACGCGCAGTTTTAAGTAGTTCGAATACTTAGGCCTTAAAAGAGCCATACCTATTTCAGAGTTTAAGTTCCTTACACCACTTCATAAAGTACTTCTAATCAGGATGAAGTATGTTCGTTTTTTAGTAAAAACCAGGATCATGTCATATTTCCTGACTATCTTCTCGTTACAAGCAGATTGTATAATCAGTTGTGCTCGATGCAGCCGATTCCTCCCTCACCTTGTTAATAAGGTTGAATTATCGGTATGTTGTTTGCCTGTAGGACAAGTCAACTAACCTTGGAAGCCCACCGAAGCCATCAAGTTCCAACGAATCTAACTATCAATCCAATCCAAGTAAAAACAAGAGAGTTCGATTTGCCACCTGAATTACCGACTTCAACTGTAATTCAGTGTCTGCTACAACTGTGTGAAGGAGTGTAGAGGTCACATACTATTTACTCCTCATCAACCTTTGTCTCAGAATCTGAGTTACACCCACACTTGTTGCGTAACCACAATCTGTACGCTTCTGTACTGTTAAATATATATTGAGTCACTAAGTGAATCACAGATGGTAGCCCCCTGAGAGTTGAAAATGAAGGTCTAAGTATGGCATACGTCCTACGAGGTTGCTGAGAAATATTCGGCATCCCACTTCGTGTTTCAACCTTCTTGAGAATCATCAGGTAGGTGTAGTTCCGGAACCTTTGTCAACCTTACGTTTTAACCGAAAAGTAACTGAACTACGCAAGCGATGAAGTACAGTCACATTCGCAAGCTACATCGGCACTGATAACATGGTTAACGAAAAATTCATTTGAAATCTCTCGTTAACACTGAAGTAAATTGAAAAGGAATTTATTTCGTCAAGACCTAGTTACGGCTTTTCAGTTCCCATTCAGGGCACAAGGTCATGAACTGATCATCCATAGAATAGATAACTAAAGAGGCTTTATGGTATTTGGCTACTACTCCTGTGTGCATGAGTACGAACAGCCTTAAACAAGATATGAAGATATGTGGTTGTAAGGTTAACTGTCATTTTACCTCCTAAGCTAATGTGGTCTTTGCTTCTCAATCCGAAATAGTTGACTGGAACTTTTCCACTTAAAAATTCAGTAACACTAAGTTACTGATTGTGAATGAGATGAATCGTGCACAAGGTTTGAGGTACATGAAAAATTAAAATGCAAGTGACTCCATTTGCAGACGACATTCAGTTATGGTCGATGGAACTTCAAAAGCTCCAAATGTATGTCTGCTTCACACTCAGGGACAAATTTCAAAACCGAAACGAGCGTACTTCGAAAGTAAGAATTTTTTTGGTTTTTGCGCATTCGTGTTGACGTTGCCTTACGCGGCCCCGCTGAGCTCAAATAACGTCAGCAAATTTCTCTGTAGATTGTTGGAGCTGGTTTGAAGAAATACCTGAAGAAATCATTCGGTCAGGGGCCAACAGTTAACTTTGCACACATGCTACGTAACTGAGAATATACCATCGTCTGACTTCTCGCCTTCATTCTGACTCGACAACCCCAACAAAGAGTTCACCTGTTGGTCACCCTCTCTGGTTTTACGCCCTGCTAATTAGCCCAAAACGGAAATAACCACACAGAGCCATAAAATTCTAGTGCATAGGCTTTCGGGGCCTCAAACTCTCACTAAACCAAGTAGATAAAAATATCATTGTCCATTCATACTGTACACACACACGCACACGCACGAAACAGACAGCCACTCCGAAAATCAATTGACATGGTGTTTTGTCGTAGATCGAGGAGATAGGAAAGTATGTATTTATTGCTCTAACACCCATCTGAAAGTACTCCGTTCTTTAGGTGGTGCGCAAAAATGAAGCGTGAAGGTCAAACCGCTCATGAATGTTTGGTATCTGGGCTGACACGCGAAGCTGATTTTCACACTCTCAGCCTCCCGTCTACCGTAAAGCCTTCCGATATCTATAACGACGTACTGATGTCCGACTTTATTGTTTCCTTCTCTGTCTTGGCAAACACATAGTATCGAAGTCCCTCATTGCTGATAAACCTCGGGAAAGAGCCTAACTCATGTTGTTGGCCAGCAACATAAGTGCAAACACGAGTGTTTCTAAACTGGTAAAATATGCTTTCAAAATTGACGTCCGGTAGTTTCAACTATAATCTAGTTGTCCGTGCAAAAGATGCGATATGATCTACCCTTACTTCAGGTCATACCGCTTTCCCTTGTTGAGTTGGCAGGAATCTTTTTCGTATGACCCTCAACCGGAGTGCAAGAGGTTTCAGGTGAAAAGTTGGGTTATGCCACGTTTAAAACAAGACATAAGGTGACGAGATCTTAAATTCACAAACCAACAACTGGAATATTTATCGAAAAAATATGATCTCCGAGTTAATGTATGATGAGAACTAAGCTTTCAACAAACCACTCAGAATGAGCCGGTGAAAAGATGGCACTACTACTCCACTAGCGCATGCCGAATTATCACACCGGAATGGGTGAACGTGCTCACTCTTCAGCGTTGCGGCTGGTTTTCCCAGCACTCCGGAACGGCCAAGAATGTGCGCAGATGATTAGCTCCAATAGGAGCGAAACACGAGTCAAGTGCATCCCCCTTTGGTCTGAATTCATGAGAATAATTAGGCCGAGACAAACGAGAGTGATGGGAGCTTGAATCCTACAAATCCAGCAACCACCCACAACTAATTTTGAAAAAATTATCCAGCAGGTTTCAAGCGTCCATGGAGCTTCCTGAGTGAGAAGTTCTAATAGGCACGTCAGCCAACGGACACAATCAGGATGGTTACAGGTTAGTCGTTCGAGCCGTCGAGCTCAAGTGCGAACATTTTTGCCTGTCCAAATGTTTCTTCCTGTGGCTTAAATTTAACGTATTTCGGACAATCTGCGACGCCCAAACCCTCTCCAATTACTGCTCTCCAACACATTTGACTGTTTGAAATATAACTGACCAAGAATCTGCTTTAACGGTTTGGAATATGCCTCAAAAGCTTGTAAGCGGGCTGCTTAAATGCCTGATTGTAAATTGATGGGTTAAAATCCATTGCAGTCTTTGACGTTACTTATAACTGGCTGACCTGACTTAAGAATGAGAATAGATGGATGTAGCTGACTGTCCAGCATATCATGTGTGGTGATATCTGCAAGGCAGGTGCATTCCGCGCCTTTTAAACGGAACCACTGAGTGTATTAGACCCCAGCTGTGGTGAATACAACCCGAAACCACCTTCACAGGATGACCAGCTTCGGAAAACGCAACAAGTGTTCTCTTTATGGAACAAATGGATGTCTTAAAAAATTGTGCCTTGAACTTGTTTTTGTTGCTGTTGCTCCGTATGTCAAGATATTTTGACAGGAACGTGTAACTACAGAGCTGTGCATTTACCACTGGATTACTTTAAAAAAACTGGCTTATGAAGGGATTCTTCGAAGGCTGCTGTGCAAAAGATTGATAACTACCAATTCTAGCAGCGGAAGGAAAATACTCATAGAGCCATGCGTTTCAGAGGAATAAATTAGAATTGTGAAAATCGACCAAAAAGAAAACAAAAATGTGCGATCCATAATCTTGAAATAGAGTGGTATTGGTGGCGCTTACAACACTTGTTCTGCTGATTTCCAGCTTACTCGAGATAACTTTAGTTAAAACCGTTTTTTCATCAATGAAAAAAGTCCTGTTTGAGACCTGCACTCACCTGCGTATTAGCTTATTAACGGGGTCTCTGGGTTATGGTATTCTTCAAGTGATCCGTCTCACATTTCCTTCGTACGGTATTCGAGCTATCGCAGTGTATTTGCTTGACGTTACTGACTACTGTTAGAGTTGTTAGAGAGAGTTCAGCAACCTTATCAGTATTGAGTCACATCATCAAAAACTCTACTTTTCATCTCTTGTCTTGTGATAACTACACTCTTCAGTGTTAGACTCTATATATACTAAGCCGCAAAATAGGTACGTGCTCTAGTCTGGATCGATCAGTGTTATACAAAAAAGAATAGCATGTATAGCTAAACCTGGAGATGATTATTACTTTGCACGCAAGTAATACACTACTCATGAGGTTGATGGAAACTCTTCGACAGCCCACAACTAGTTTTGCCATTCTTGGGGTTCATCTGGTAGACGCAGTCCCCGATTTTTCGTCAACCTTGTGTTCCATCTGAACCAGAATTTTATGACTTATACGATTATCTGCATACCAATTTGGTTTTGAAGGGAGACTCTTACAAGAACACCATACTGGAAGATTCAGCTGGTTCCAGGTGAGTATCCCGTCAAAACCAAATCGGTATGCGGATGAGTGTCTAAGTCGAATGATACGATTCCTGAGATAAATGGAAGCTCTGAAGAACCCACCATCCATTTTAGCCTTCTCGAGTTTTATCAGGGAGGCATAACCCCTAATTCCATCGGTACTGCTATTCGTTTCCCAGATCATACTTTTGTCTAAACCATCCTTATTGCATTAGCATGCCGTACAAAGCTAAGAGTAACTTGTCTTTCACAGGCAGAAGTTAATGAAAAATAAATGCCGTCGTTTCGAGCAACATTCAACGCAAAAACAGTGTCAAGCTGACCCTGACAACCAACCACTGTTGAGATTCACGCGTGGATTGCCATTTCAAACGTAAAGTTAGCTCGCCTGGATGAGGTAGCAAGCAGCCGAAGTAAAATAGTTTCAGCTGTCGGCAGAAGATTCTGTATTTGCTAATGCATGACTTTCACAAACAGCCGGAGTGATTGTCATCAGATTGCTTGTTAAACCACTGTAGACCGGGTAAGTCGGATAATATTGTCTTGCAAAAGCAGTAGAAACCACAATGCAACCCGTCATCTCAGTCGTGCACATTGGTGGCCTAGGCAGTCGATGGACATCCGACAGCAAACACTAGAAAATCCAATTTCTACACTTGTACAAATACAGATACTGGGTGTTCAAGAGACGTGAAAGTATGAGGAAGATGACTAACGTGCTCGAAATAACCTTTAATTGAACAAAGTATAATTGGCGATAAACGTTATTGACAATTTAGATTCTCCGTTTTGCCGGGAGCCTGCGTATCAATTGGTTTTGTAATCTACGTCCAAAAGGGGTTTCTAACTTGGTACAATGAAAAATGGCAGTCTGAAAAAGTTATCTATAAAGAACTGGGGTCAGTATGGAGAAACCTTAAAGGGGGTTACTGTAGGTGAATGATTGTCTCTTGACCAAAACCTTTGACCGGTATGCTCTGGCTGAGAGCTCGCAAGGTCATAGAAGCCTGGTCAAGGTTTAGGTGAACAGGACATTCACTTCTCTATTGAAATGTGGAAAATGTGAAAACCATAACGTGATTTTCAGCTGGGATTCATTTGAATCTCCCATCAACACCAACTTAGTTTATGAATGAGTGCATCTTGATGTCAAGATTTCCCTCATTGTTTGCGGGTGGTGTGCAAGGAGCTCCGTGATGTGTTTTCAGAAATTTCATGAGAACAATTGGGTTAATGCTCGTCCTATCGTGATTTATAGGCAAAATTTCAAAATTGTTGCATTTATTTCTTGCCGCAGTGCATCGTGATTAAAGCTGAGTAGAGGTTGAAAATTCTTTCGGATATTTTTAGTGGTGTCTTGGAACCGTAGGCTAAGAAACACGAGTAACTACTAAAAGTCTAAGTGCCAGAATGTTTTATTCTTTAACTACTAGCCTAGAGGTTTCAGTTCGAATCTCCCTGGAGATTCATGCGAAGCGCACTGCTGATGATTTCCAGTCAAGATGGAACAGATGCACAGTGCTTCTCAGCTTTTCAGCACAGACAGACTTCGTTTACAGGATTAAATCTTGATTACATTTACAAAAAAACAAATATGCCGATACCTGGTTAGTCACTTGCCGCTCAAGCATGATCGTTCACTTTAAGAGTGCCATAACACTTTGGTGCAGACTTTTTTATGTAATTATGTACAAGTAGCCTGCTGACGAGCAATATCTGGTTCGAATAATCCTTAAAAACTACAATTAGCCACCAAAGTCTCTGAACAAAGTGAGGAAATAGAAAAAATGAGGTGTCTAGTGGGACAAACACTTAGATGTGGAGCATTAAACTTTACCATAATAATGGTCCATCTAGTCTACATTGTCACTCCATCAACTCTCCGTAAAGGTTATCACTCCAAGGTGGGCTTAAATATAAGGACACTGACTTGATGGTTATTTGTTTCGTACGAAGTTTTACTTTATCCACATATTTGGAGTGAACTTTCAAATACCATCGAGCTATTTTTCCGTATTTCAAGACAGTAGTGACAATACTCGTGGTAATGGCAGTTCCATGTGTTTGGCGGGTCGTGACCACGACGACATAAAAACAGCGGCCCCTGGAAATAGTCATCAGTGAAACAATGAAAAGCCCATCTTGAAGTCACGTTCAACATCTCAGCAAAGCTGATGAATCCAAATATGTAGTATGTTATGGCAAGAAAATCTAAATATCTTGTAACACTTCGTGGCAGGTATTCCGAGGAGTTTAGTTGCTAAATTAAAACGTCCTGATCCAGAAGGGCGAGCTTTTCATCTTTGGGATCATGGGAAGGTGTCACAGTGCTTACACTGCTACTTTAACGACGTCGTTTGAAGTATTACCGAGAACGTTTTTGCAAAATATGCCCGCTTTGTTATACCAAAAATTCTACTCCCTGAGGTTCCGCCACCTGTGAATATAATCCAGGTGGCAATAAAAATCCGTGTTTCTTTGTACCGACTCATTGTGTATTCAGCCAGATGTAAGAAAGATTGCAACGTAAAATGACATCGTTTCTAGTCAATGCATTAATATGTGTGGGTGTTGAATATAGAAACTGCCTTTCTTGCGAGATACACTTATTTGTATGCTAATTTGGTTTTAATGGTGTAGTCAACTGGAACCGTAGTTTCATCTCTCCCTCTGTGTGATATTCTTCAACGAGCGTGCTGCGCAAAGGTTGCCTTACGGTCCAGCTGGGCCGAGAAATCGCAGGATATTTTTTGGACGGAAAATTACTCATCAATCTTAGGCTCATCAAGCAGGCGTTGTTCCCAAGTTTGTATCAACCTTGCGAATAGTGTGCTCTGCCTAGATCGCTGTGCCGACTGGAATATGAGGTGGCCTTTGCGCAGCAAATTCAGCTTAAGAACATCATAACCGACATAATCAGCCGGATTTCAGTTGAATCTCCCGCTAACTCTACTTAATTTGCATCAAATTCTGAAATGAGCCCCGTTATACTGATCAGTTTAGGTAAGACTAATTTACTTGGAATGTAAGAGGAAACAATTTCGAAAAGCTGAGCATCTAACTGTTGTTGTAATTAGACTCATACCAAGCATGTGTAAACCTATGCTATTATTAACACCGCAGCGTGTAACTGAATAAAAAAGCAACGAAGGGGCCAATTTGCCGTAGTCCCAATTAATTAAGTTGTTACGAACGTTAACTCTTTTGTCAGTGTTCATGGTTATAAGTTCTTGTTTTTATGGACGGTTTTCTTTTTAACCAAATGATCCTCCATCATTTCAGCTGCTCTGGTGAACAGTGTTCCTTCCGAAGATATCCAGTTGGATTTTTTGACGTTATCCACTCGCTTCCACGTCATTCCGTACGTAAATGATTGAAACAAATGTGTAAAAAGGGGTATTCGTACGTAATAATGGACAGAATGAGCCAAGAACCCGTGCATGAATGAAGTTTTTTGTGGTCCAAGCGGTACATTAATAGGAAAGGTCAAATTTGCCATCATTCTTGCGTACGTACACCATGAAATTTATCAGTGTCAACCGACAGAAGTTTCATATCTCTCCCAGTTACACGCGCCGACCGACAGACCAGCCACATATCTATACACCCTAAGATCATTTTCAGACACACGGTATCAAACAATGTATATAGGTATCGATACCAACCCGCCAGCCAGCCAGTCAGCTTTGCAACTCGTTACCCCACCCACCCTTCAGTTCACCAGCGCAAAATCGAGTACACATCCGTTATAAATCATACATTTCTCGGCATTTGGACATTTTAGAGCAAAAGTGATGATTCTTCCTATGGGGTATATAACATGTTGGGCAAGTGCTTATTCGCCAGCCCAAATAACGCCACAAATCTCTACTTTCCCTCCCCGAGCCAGGTGATTAATATCAGCTGGTTTTTGGACCATATTTGTGCTACTGTTGTTACCACTAAGGGCGGCTATATTCTTAAGGTGAAAACGGGGCTCAGCTGGCGGCGGTAACCACTGACACTGACCAGCCACCCTTCATCACCACCCAATTATTAGAGTGAGGCATGCATGCATACAAACCTAGTCATATCTGACCGAATTCGATAAGAATAAAAACATGGTATTTTTAGACATATGGGCTGCTGACAGGCTCGGTAGAGGATAGACCACAGACTGGACACGCGGCACATACGCTGGCTCACAGATAGAACATCCTGGTACTGGGGTGTTAGTCACAGGCTATACATGTGTGTATAAGAACAAGTCTAATAACAGTCTGAGACACACTTTTCGCTCCACCGTTGGTAGGCGTTCGTGTGCGACTTGCTGTAATTGCAAAAGAAAACATGTGAAAAATAGGAAAGGTGAAAAAATCCTAGATTAGCATTTTCACTCCAGCCCAGACTTGCGCAGCTTTCGGGCCACATGCCTTGTGTACGTCCACTTATGCATTTACATATGGGTGCTTAACGAAAACAAATACCCACACAGAACCCATCAGCCTCGGCAACAGATTTATATAGTTGCAAGCTTATCTTGTGGCTGGATGCAGTGACGTTCTGTAGGCCTGGTAGCCACCGGTACTATCACTGGCGACTGACAGCTACATGCCACAGACCGTGTCAGATTTAACCGACTCGCAAAGGAGAGGAGGTAAAGAGAAATATTGTGCAAAATACTATTCTGCCTTGGAGGCTTGCTGAAGGCTTACTCACCCTTACGCGGCAATTGTGTCCAGGGCAGGCTAAAATAAGTCTGACCAGTATGATCGAAACATAGCATGAGAAGTGTTTAGTATAAACTGACTCGCACGTAGTCCAGTAATAACCGTCTACTTGTGTCTAATACTGATTTTTAGTCATTTGATCTTTACAAGCTCCCAATGGCGACGAACAGCATGTTAAAACATGGAAAAACAGAGACAAATGGAAGGTAGCGCACAACGAAAACGGGCAATCAAGTTCTTGGAAGAATGATGCTCTTGCTTACCGGACCATAGTAGTACCGGTTAAACTATCGCGAAAGCTACCTGATATTGCACTTATCCACTCCGGTAGATTATGCTTGTTTGACCGAGAAAAGGATTAAATGTGGCAAAGCGTTTGGTCTGGCGGAACCGCACCTGGGACATTAACACTTTACAAGGTAGTCAAACAGTTGGATGATTCGCATGCTTCCATGGGCTTCACAGTTCTTCAAAGTTTTCCCGTTGTTCAACACCAGCATGGTCTAGTCTGGCGGTTGGTTTGTTTTTATTTAGGGGAAATTTGGTGAGAAGTTCCTGCAGCGTGATGTTTTACAAAATCCCTCCAAGTGGGCGCCTAATGCGCTGCGATATGTTCCATAGGACAGGGATCGCGGTTTTTAGCCCACTATTTAAAAGGTGCAATCACCTATCCGCCAACTTCACGATTGCATTTTTGCCTGACTAGGCCGACGAGAAGTTAGGATGGTGGCCTAAAACCATACTAAAAACCTGCAATGTTGAACTTATAATTGTTAGAAGCGTACCTAACTCTCACAAGAAGTTGAGGGACGTTGTTCAAACTCATTCCAAGACTTCAGTGAATCCAACTATATTGTATCTGACAAATTCCATGTCACTGGCTTCCCTGAAAGATTTTATTGCCACAGTAAATGATAAGTAACTAGTGTCTGTCCATGGTCAGCATAGACAGACTCTCAAATTCGACAGTTCATCAGTTTATCCTGACTGATGGACCGAGCGAAACACACGGAGACAGAGAGACAGATAACCTATTTCCGTGTTCTCCTGCCCCACCGAACAAATGTAACGGTACATATCGACAACAGTTTGAAACATGACGTGCTGTCTTTCATCCAGTGATTGGTCTTAGGCAAGCCCTTTTCATTAAATTCAAAATATGCGTGATAACAAACAAATGAGATCAGATTGCTCAGTATTTGCAATCTGGGCTTTTCTAACGTGTTATCACTCTTCAGTGGCGTGTACACGTCGAACTATCTGTCAGTTTTGTTGGCTACCATGTCTAGCAGTAATTACGAATTACTGAATTCCAGCGCGCACACACACTTACGCACCTTGTATGTTTTTCTAGGTCCTCCAACTTGTTACACTCGGTTGTCGATACATCTACACGTTCGAGATAGAAACATGGGCCCCACGAAAACGTCCGACTCAGGACTTTAGCACGAACGTGCACAAGCACACCGGTTTGTGTATGTAGGTGAATAAAGCTATCCGCTGAAGATATTTAGCACACAAAAGACTGATACATAGGGGCGACATGTGAGAAAACTGTATCTTTCTCGGAACACCCAGGAACGGGTGGCAAGTTGGTGCTTCACTTGGGCCTGGTGATCAGCCATGAGGAGCGGCAGGTTCACCCAAATAGCACACGCTCGTTGTCATCTGATCCCAAAAAGCCCACAATGTGTCACACATACATACGTACATACCAACCCCTATTGCTGTTAGCCTCAGTGACCGCTCCTGGACAGAACGTTGCCCAGACAATTTTCCTGACATGATCGCATGAGGCTAACCTCTGAATGTGGTAAAAAACCACGATCGGAAAGAGCGTGGAATCATCATGGGTGGCCCCGAGACTGCTTTGTCTAGCGGATGGATGATCAAATGCATATGTGAATGAATAGATGAATGAATACACGTATCCGTTTATTCAAACGGGCTTTTCTAACTAGCTAGCCATAATATGTGCGCACATGGATGCATGACTTTTGCCCGACAACGTCGAGTGCGCCGGCCTTCGCGGATACCCGTCTGGGAAGGTATACTAGAAAAAGAAACCGACTAATCAGGCCATCACCGCACGTACTCGAACAGGCAGACAGAAGATTTTGTGTGTGGTACTACGTGCAAGATCTACCGCCTTTGAAGACCAGTTCTAGTGCTCCTTTGGTTGTCAGCCTCAGCAAGTTTACGGGTATCATCCTGTTCTCTTTTGGCCCTCCATCATTTAAGGAACATAGGCCAGTAGTACTAAAAACAAACCTCCAAATACAGGGTTAGGTAATGCAGTCTTGCGTGATGGCATAATCGGTGCTTGACTCAACTCTGTGGTCATCCGTAAGTTGAAGAAGATTACTGTTCACAAGCCGGGCACTCATGTTAGATCCAGTACTCTTCTGTTATCCCAGGAGATATCACGCAAATCAATATATCTAACGCATCCACTGGTGATCACGCAAGATTCCGTTTGTTGGTAAATTTGTTGCTAAAAACGTCTTCAGAAAGCGAATTTCCTATAAGCGATACAACCCGGTGAAAAGAGTTTTTCAGTCATAGTCACCAAACTAATAGGTCAATAATCACTTTCCAGCGTAGTGTGTGCCGTACTAACACGTCCTGATGAAGAAAACTGCACGACTTTCACATGTTTCCAGAAATGTGTTGTTGATTTTATCGATCCACCCGCTATTGGACGAAGCCAGCAGTGAAGTATATCTCTGCATCAGGATTGCCACGGTGTTTACCTAGAGATGCTCTTGTTAGTTTCAATTTATCAGGATGTTTGTTTTGTACGAAATTAAATCGTTGTACCTGGTGAAGCAATGACGGCAGGTTATTTTACCTTAATTTTTGTCTTGTGTTTTACCTACCGATATGGCTTCCAGCACTTAAGTGACTCTACATTCTTGAACAGAAAAAGTTAGAAAATGGACAATGAGTTCGTAATTCGGCTTCAATGTACGTCCGTCGCTCTCAAACAAAGCCGATTCACGGGAAACGACCGAATTTATCTTTAGTGGAGACTGTTTTTTAAAGATTAAGTAGTACCACACATGCCGCAGCAAGTGAAAAGGCCCGCTATCAAAATCACCGTTACTATTTGCATAAATGACTGTCAGAACAAACGACAGCAATAGGTAGCTGAATGACCACTGCCCCAAAAAACATTAAGAGTTCTCGAGCCTACCTCAGGTAGCATCTAATTGTACCTGAAAGAACATTTCTGGATTCAGTAAATATTTACGCGCCAATTCCGCCTAAGGATGGCATTCTCGTGCTTCAGTAGGACTGTCGCAACAATCTTGGTCTAACTTAGTTTACAGCAGCCCGCTAGCTTTAACTTCCACACAAGCCATCAAAGCATGGCCCAAGAACAGCAGGAGCAATCTAAACTGATATGATAGTGCTGAATAGAGGAGGAGCGCGTCAACACATGTGGTCAGCGTCATCAAAAGGAACAATTCTCGAGGTGGAGACAATTTGAGTTTGTCAGAGTTTTATCCAACGCAGTGGAGGACTACTGTATTTGGAAGTGAAGGAGCTGGTCATAGTAACACGACTGAGATAATTGTCGCTTTCAGCTTAATATCACTGAGGGTAACAAAATCTTGCAAACTTTTACTTCCTCCAAGAAGTGGGATGACATTTTTTGCCTGATTGTTCAATCCTAACGGTAGTGCCCAGTACCTCGACGCAAGTCTTTCATATCTTGAACTGCTCGAAAATACTGCACGTTTACGAACTGAATTTCCTCTGAGTGAGTTCAAGACTATGAAGGCTATTTAGGAGGCTACTAGACCTACCAGCCTGCATCGCTTGTTTAGAAAGCCGGGCAGAAGCTGCTCACAGTGCAGGAATATTGCGAAGCATTTTTATCCCGGGGATTGGAACTATGCTGGCCTTAATGGACTGTGGTCTGTAATTTTAGATACAACCGCAAATATTCCAGACTAACCATCATAAATAACTCGTTTTTTCATTTATGAGGCGCCTTCTACCGTGTTACTTCCTCATTCGTCACCAGATCAATCAGGTAGGCGTACTGTCGTTTCTTTCAGAAGTAGGCCCCAGTATAATTACGGTCCGTCACTCTGTGGGGACCAACTAGAAAGACGGATCAGTGCCGACCACATAGGTCAGACCGACTATATCAGGCCAATCCCTTTTGGAAGAGGTTTATTCTTTGGACACACCACTACCAGAAGGGGCAGCAGCAAAAGGTAGCCTCTTTCAATTGGTTTCTGAAAACGTGTTGTAATGATGGACCTTCTCAAAAGAGGAACCATTTTGGCCGTTCACTTTCTAGGTTCCAGTGGCATATTTCCTGTTGTATAACTTGAAAAGATCGGGGAAATCCCTCGGTGCAGCAAATGAATGAAGCAACTGACCGGATACTCATATCCCTGCAGGAGTGTGTGGCTCGCTTACATGTGCACGGCAATGCCACGCAACCTGTGTGTATTATTTGACCTAGTGGCGTTAATGACAGCAGATCCATCATCGTCCATTAATCTTGGGCACAAAATCAACCACGAAATCTTAATCAGCACAAACTTTCAACAACTAGGGCTTCATCGTCAGAGCTGAAATTTTATGCACTGATCTCGACGCAACGTCAGCACTGTGCCATCAACACAGTTCTCCTGTAACTAGGCCCTCCATGATGTGTTTGGTATGAATATTTCGCTTCATGTTGGTTGTGGACTGGTGTAACCGAGCTAGAAATCGCCGGAGTGTATTTTCCCACAGGTGCTTCAGGAAAATCACTAAAGGTGAGATAGGACCGTTGGTTAGGAGTAGAATGTGGCCTGTTTAATGTTGATTCAGTTGTACTATCTTGGTATGCTAACCCTAGAAAGACACCCTATAATTTAAACCTGCTTTGTATATGTTGGCTGAGTGACAGAACATGGACGGCTAGGCAACCTTCCACTGTAGTTTAGTTATGACAATTGGAAGTTTGCTACCTGACATATTTGTGTCTTATTATATTTCCCCTAGGTTCACGACCATAATGTTTCCACCTTCCAAACAAGGGTTGTTAAGAGGCCATTGGGTTGAATAATAAAGTAACCAGGTTGCAAAAAAGTCAAACCATCACGGGGTAATACAGGTTTTGCCCGCACTATTGTCCGCCAGGATTCACCATCTATCTCCGTCCGCTCTGACCCTCGTATCTATCCCTATTTACTTGCAGGTGGGGCAGGTAAGGTCAATGGTAGTAATCGTTGTTTTATCCCGTCTTGAAAGTGGGGAAATTTCGGGTTCATTTTAGTGACGGTAATTTCTGAAACTGCCGTTTTGAACTTTTTACATGTTGCTGAGTACTAATCAGGTCAAGTTGGTCAAATGTGAATATGTGATTCCACCGCGGTCAATAGGTTACTCATACAATCGAACATCAGTGAAAATCTGTTCTTCTAAATATGTCCGAAATTCTTCAAATAAGTTGAAACACCTGTTTATTGACCTCTGAGTGAACCGATAGAAACGGCCATTCCGGAGGAGTGAACGTTTTACAGGGTGTTGTAAACCAGTGGTTTCTCTTGAAGCAAAAATTATCTGGTACAACGAATGTTTTTATTCTTTAAAAACTTTGTATTTGTCTAATTTTATTTTGAACCATGTGTTTTTCATCTTTTCCGCCTTCGAATTCAACGTTAGGGAAGAATGTACCCAATTTAGCTTCTGTCCCATTTTTTCCAGCGTACAAAACTGACCCGTACCTTTGTGAAGTTAAAGTTTTTGGTTAGCTACTCCACTCAAATGGTCCCTTTCCGAAGCTTAGGCGGACCACGGATCGATAAATCTTAAAAAGGAGTAGATATCTCAATATTACGTCTGTTATCCAGAGAGGATATTGTGAGGGCTGTCAAAACAGAGGAGAAATACAACAGCGCAGGAATCAACCAGTCAGCAAGTATGCGGGTGGGAAACTTCCGTTCCTGAGGGGAAATTTGTCCGTCTGTTTCCTGTAAACTCCAGTAAGGTGTGAAGCCCTTCAAAGCTGGTTTGTTGGGTTTTTCCTTATAACGACCCCATGGTAGTGACGGATGTTGTCACACGGAACATCACCAGCCGAGGACAAGAAAAACAGCCAACCTTAATCTACTACCTTTGTCCTTGTCTGCGGAGACACTCATCAGCAGGATCCAGAAGGGCTAATGTTTTTACGGTTTTTAAGTTGTCTTCCCAGAAGAAATCAACAGAAGCGTCAGTGCTTAAGCTTATTCTAAGTGAATTTGGTCATCGTGTGGTGTGATTTGGGTCGACAAGTGCGGTGGCAAAAGCCCACAGTGCTTGAACGGACAATCAACTTAGGCACTTTGATAAAAGGCTAATCTGATGGGTTCATTTAGCCCATTGCGCTGTTATTGAATAGTGTGCAACTCACAGTCACAAGATGGATGTGACGTTCAGATAGATTCCTAATTCGCTGCAAAAGTCGCTACGCACATTCAGGCCTAGCTCTTAGAAAAATGTACTCGCTCTCGATTTTGGAGTCAACAAACTGGAAATTGTTACTGAAATTGTGGCTCTTAGGATATTCAAAGGTTGTCCAACTAACTGTTGCAGTGTCCCGCTGAAACAGCCGTCTGCTGTAGAGGTCGGTTCCCGCCTTCTAAATGAGCTCAAAGTGGCTGTGTGATTCGCTTCTGTGATGAAAACTGGACAGAGTACCATGGCAGTTTCCATTGTCCTTGGAGCTGGTACGTCGGCTAAGCCCTCTACCTGTTTGTTTCTCTAAGAGATGAAGTTAAATGTGATAGTAGCTTGAGGGGGTTTGGTAATTTTTAATTGATATTTCGTCCTGTCAGTGAAGCTGAAAAGCCAAGAGACAATGCACAACTGTTCATCCATATTGGGAATCTTCAGTAATGCGTAACTCACCAAACTCCACTGAGTTTCCGATCCGAAACCTCCAGGCGAGTAGCTTGAACACCTAAACCCTCGTCCGCAAGCGTCTGATCAGCAGTATGATTAACTCACAAATAAATATGACTGTATGTCCTACCCCCTATGCCTGTCCGCCTGCATGTCTTGGGCGCTGGGCCACTGAATTACGGTCACAGCTACTAGAACGCTACTTTGTAATGGGACTTCGTTTAAAACTCACATTTCAAAGTGACTGGAAATCACACGCTTCGTTCGACGACATGGATTAGGACCTGCATCTTGAAACCAGTTTTTGTCCAGAGAAAGTTTTTGAGTGCATCTTCGCCCTTCACGCCTCCAAAGTTCCTTAATTTATTCTTTTATAGGTGTTTTGGAGCATGCATTCAGATTTGGTGGTTAACGCTACCGAAGGGCATCTATTCATTCATCCACGCATCGATAACGTACATACAAGTATGATGAATTTTGAATGCTAAGAACCGCAAAACGCCCATGGAAAGCTTGCGGGTAGTTAATGGGAGAAGTTTTAGTCCGAGTAAATCAGATCTATTTGAAGTCATTTGTGGTTGACAGTTGCTTTGATTCAATTACAATATTTAAATGTGATTTGTTTTCCAAAGAAATTGTTTTAGTCTCAGTGAAATAGGATACTGCGGAAGTTCCGAACTACCATCGTTTGCCATGACTCTGAGTCCAAGTAAATAAAACCCATGCAAGCTTTTATTGCAAAAGGCAGAATCTATAGTTGGTTTTCCGGACATAAACTTATTACCTTCCCTAGTCATGCAGTCATACAGTTTAAAATTGTCCATCAAATGTTTTTTTGCCAAACCACTAAAGATTTCCCCCACTCTTAAATACATGGTAGCTTGAACGGAGCAATTGTTAGCAGGCTGGGATCATGAAATTGTGACAGTCGAACGGAACCAGCTATCAAAGTGAGTTGTCGACATGTGTCCAGTTATCCATCCTAACCTCATTGGTAATTGGTCCGTATCCTTCAAGGGGAACAATGCGCCGGTCTAACTCACGGTATATCAACAAGACGACACGATAAAATTGAGTATCCCTTCCAAAATATATCTAACAGTAAGATGTGCCATCATTTTTGCAAGATTCCTCAATAAAATCCCCAAGGTGACCAGACAGGTATCTCAGTAGAATCCCAAATAAGTTTACAGTTAGGTTGATGTGAGTACATATGCCACTGTTTGACTACTTTTTGCGAAATTTGACTTGAGTTCAGTGCATCTTTGGATTCCTGTCAAAACACTTGGGAAATTCTACTGGATCGTCTAAAGCATTCTATCAAAACACATGAAGAAAACCACAATGTCTGAGTATGAAAAGCGGTCCGATGTCAACTTTCTTCTTGTATTCGAAAGTTTGTTTTTTTTGTACAAAAAAAATGCAAAAAATTTTTCCACACATTACAACGATTACCCTAATGGAGATTTCGTCCTGTAAGTTAATCCAATTCCCAAATCTCCTCACAGTACAAAAGCGATTATTTAATAACTTACTTTGGTTTGCTCACCATTTATTTTATCCAAATTATTTAATTATCTGTCTACTGATATTATTATTGTTTCTTCTTAGGATTTTTAAGGGACAGACAGAATTGTTTTTTATGTCTGACGCACTCGGTCCAGTATTCAGTATGCAATAACGATGTTGAAAAAGTGAGGAATATCAATTTCAAGTTTTAGCCTTTCAGAAACAACTTTTCGCCTCATTGTTGAAGGCATGAGATGCCCCCCACAGCAATTGTTACTTCTATATAAAAAAACTAAAAACCGTGAAAATTTTAACAAGCCAGCTGAGTCATAATGCCATATCTTAGCTAGTGTAACGAATTAATTTTATGCTAATTTTATTTTATCGCTGTTAAGCCGGTTTATGCTGCTTCTTTGAAGGCAGTTGAATGCCAGTTTATCCCTTGGTTCCATTTTTGGAGTGAAATGGCTGTATCTATTCTGGCCGTGTTTACTCTTCCAGCTCAGCAGGAATTCGCTTAAGCCTCACCGATACAAGCGCACCTACAATCTGCCATATATAGTTCACTGGCTACACCACGGTGGTTGGCAAATCGTGTCGTCTTCTGTCTCTGTTTCGCACGCTGTGACCAGCCCGTTGGGACTGTCTCCAACAGAGTGGAGTATTATGGCGAATGTCACAGTTCTTCCTTCACATTCAAGGTTTGATGGATAAGTCGAACATACAGTGAACCCCAGTTATGACAGGTTTTACAATCCTCCACCCTGTATATAACCTCCTAATGTGGGAAAATATGTATGCACAGTTAGTGCACCTATTATGAACTTGGTTCACTATTTTCAACCGCTCGCGTGCAAGCTACCTGCTGTCCACCTCAGATGCGGGCAATACATCTAAATTGACAGGTAAATTTGTGTCTATGTTATGGACGAAGGCATGCATACCACAGACACGCACCGTATCAGGACAAGCGTCATATACGCAATTGACTGACGGGTGCGTGTGCCGACTGGGAACTGAGGTTGCGTGTGCGTGTGGCTTCTGGGCCTGGCAACATTTATTGGGCCATGGATTCACCGGGGCACTGTCTCAGCAGATGCAGACCCACCTAGATTTGTTGATTGCGCATGTGAATAAGTAGCTACTCGATCAGTAAAAGCACGAAGTATGTGTGAAAATGGTGGTCTGATCGGTTAGAAGCTGCTAAAAGATTTCCCCAAACGAGGGAGATCAGGTGTTATTATTTATTCCTGGGGAGCAGTTCGAAATTCACGCACCGGTCACGGCATTTTCAAACTTCCACTAACTGGCACCACAAGCGTTTCTTTTCAGATGACGTAGCATGCTTAGTCTGCGCTGTGGTAGACAATATGTTTATCGGAGCTTTATCAGCCACCTGGAAATCACTTTGGCGATTTCACTTTAGGACACAATACTGCATCATTCGGAAAATACCGCCACATGAAATGGGGGTATTTATTAGACGTCTGTTCAAGCTGTCATCCGATAAGCTTCGGCTATGTGACTGTAATTAAGTCTTGTTTGTCTCACTGTGACGCTCTTGTAAGTGAGGACCTTGTAGTTCTACGTAGTTTTCAAAAGTAATTCAACCAACAATACAATGTGCCTACTCAAGAGGACATATCCTGTGAGGAACCTCTTCCAGTGTAAAATTTGTACAGAATTTTATTCAGGTACAACACCCAAGAAGCGCGCTATGGTTTTCGAACTGGCTGCTTCAGTCCTAAGGATCCTGATTTATCAAAATACTACCGTAAGGAATTGTGCTATATCAGCTGGCTCTCCAACTGATTTGAACTGTCTGTAAGAGTAGTTCATCCACGACTGCGTGCACAGCGGTATTTTGGAAAACAGTTTTTCACCTTGGCTTGGTGGTCATGAAGATGGAACATAGGATGGAGGGACAAGAGCTAACCTGGTATCCATCTAACCCAAGATTGACCGAGAATGCTACTGGGTATTCACTCGAATTGAATACTGAGGAAGTTGGCTTATCTTACCGGATAGAAGCTAACCACAGTCTGGTTAATAACGGTGACAAACGGGAGAAATTCCCAAGGAGCGGCTGTCTTTCGTGATAGGATGGCATACGTGTAGCGAGAAGCTGAACTAAAGACAACTGCCGTGGACACTATAGGATTTATTGGTGGAATCTGTTAGTTTCCCGTCCCGACTGCGGATTGCGGATTGCGTAACCTGATTCAGGTGTTCGAAGTTATGGTAGGGCTGAGTAATATACGGACAAACTGTGCTCTAATTTTAAGTAAGATTTCTCCGAAAAACGAGTGAACCGCATTTATGTTGTACAAATATCAATATCCCACCTGGAATGCTTGTATAAAAGGGTCAAACAAAAGTAGCTTATTTTCTACAGCGGTTTTCAATTTGAGCGAACCACGATATGTTGAATCAGTTATCTCCCGAGATAAACTCTTAGGCGTCGTCTCTTATTGGCTCAACTTGGTATGTTTCATTGCACATGGTGAAGGCATTTTTACTCTTTAGTGTACCAATTAAAAAAATTGGTATTATTTTAAAAATCCACTAACCATGCATCAAATTGTACGTCAACCTGCCTGTTATGTGGAACAATCGGTTTCAAAAACCCCGTGAACCAACAGGCCATCGATCATCCACGGGGAGGTCACTCAAGTGATAAACCATGGATACCTCAAAGATAAACATGATGTGATAATTCGTCAAGCAACCAAAACAACAAGCCTACATATAGTAAACAAATAACAATATGTATCATAAACATACGTAACCCACTAGCTCCATTTATCATAAACTATACTCGGCTGCGATGAACAAATTCGCACACACACGGTCGATCAGGTTCATTCAACCTCTACTCACCTTGGGTGAACGGGTTCGTCGATTCGACACCAGTTTGTATCCTAGCTCGTTTTGGTTCCGCGTGAATTGGACCACCGTTGATCACACGTGATGGGTTGCAGTCCAACAGCTTGTCATCACCACGCCTGGCTGGGCGTTTCTCGTCTTGCATGCAGTTATTGGCTCCATCTGGGATGAGTACGGAGCTGAACGGAAAACCTAGAGCATGTGCCGCGGCGGTAAGTTGTAAGTTCATCATTTGTGAAGGCGGAGAGCTGAAGGGGTTCAATGCGGTTAGACCAGCTAAATCGTGTCTAAGGAGGTCCGAACGCGTGGTGTGCTGAATGGGTGGTTGAAGCAGACTGGAGTTCTGAAGGGGATTTAGACCTTGGTGACTTGGTCCAAAATCATCTTGTTTAGGCGGTATATGTTGTGGGTATGGGTATGGGAATGGAGGCAAAACTGGTCCTGGCAGGCTGAAAGGGAAACGTCCAGCCGAAAATGCGTTGCCAAGATGGAATATACTTTCAAGTGTTTGAGCGTGTTCCTGCAAGAAATGCAGCTGCAGCTGGTGCAGGTTGGAAAATCCTGCACAGCACTGTGGGCAGCTTAGATTGGGTCCCATGGAGCATCTGGTATCCTTTGAAGGTACTTCATCTGGAGGTCTGAGGGGAGCTTTGTCCGTCCGGTTATTTTGCCCTTGAAAAGACCGGTTCAAAGAAGTTATTCCAGAGACCAAACTGATTCAGTTGACAGTAAGTTTTTGCGGTTCCACTATGACCTACCAAAACACTATATTTATATTGTAAACCGTAATCGAGCTATGCAATCCCGTTTTCCACTGATGCAGTTGTAAGCTTCAGTCAGTGTGATCCCACAATTAATGAACAGTTATTGTCCATTCCACTTAATCACAACCACGACAACCCACTTGGTTCACTGCTCGTCCTAACTAAAGGCGAACGGGCTCGAGACAGCTCAGAGTTAACGGCGCGAAGCTATCGACCTGAAGGTCTATAGCTCGAACTCACACCCAGCCCTGTGACTGATCTTGTCTTGGATCGAACATTTTGAGATTACTCAGCCCCCGTGCTTCCTTCGGCTTGCATGGCGGCTACTCATCTCAAGGATACGACCGCTGAATGCCCAATTTTTGGCGAATCCATTTTGTGTGATAAAACTATCCAATAAACGACAAGTATATTCATAGGTACACTTTCATTGTCTGCTATTGCTTTCGACAAAAAATTCGGCTACATCCATCAAGGCACGCGTGCTAACGTATTGATCGCCTTTTAGACATCTTCCGGATGGAACGCCTCGCTCTTTAACCGGACGAGTTCTGCTTAATTACTTGGATCATTAATAATCCGTGCTGATGAACGTCATTTACTTTTGTTCATCCCAAGGCAACTCCCTCGATCCAAGTCGGAAGGGACGAAAGATAACAAACACGGTTCACCCCTTTCCATTTTACCTTCATTTCTCTCTAGGTGTGAACACTCTCAAGTCGTTCTGATCATTCAGCTTATTGATCTCGTATGATTCGGAATTTCCGACCTCTTCTTTAATACAGTCGAGACACTTTATGGCTTGTAGTTTTGAGGGTCCTTGGTGATTAGTGCTCGTTGAAGCCTTAGCTAGAACGGATGGGCAATCGTCAAAACTGTTGTTACTTCAAGATTTTCGACCAATAATTGCAACATTAGGACATATCGTCTAGGTATTATTTGACTTCACTGGTAAACAAACGAATTGAGGACTTACTCATGGCTTTCTTCCTATCACGTTGGCTTACGCAATTACTTACGCACTTAGTACAAATAACAGGATGGGAATGTTACCCACTTTTTCCACTTTCGACTACATCGTATTCTGATCTGACCCTATCTTTGCTTGGACAGTATAATCAGAGGTTTCGAGCTTGATGCCAGTTTACTTTAGACTGGGAGTCAGAGTAAAAATCGCATATTACGAAATTTAAAACATTTTGCTATCCAATTTCAGTGATTACTCAACCAAGGGACAGTGACAAATTAATTATTGTCTTTGAGATTATTTGTCTTGAAAGAGATTTTAAGGAAAACCTCCGTTCAACCTCCTGGATGGTATATTCAATTTAATATATGCTCATTTTGATGGGAAGGAAACAGCACTGAAAGAACAACATTATTTGGCTTACGACCTTATGTATTCATCCAGTGAATTTCAGGCTTCAATTTTCCATTCACAAATAACTTCAGTCGCATCAACCTCTAGCTACGGTTGCCCTGTACCAGAAAAAAGCACTCGAGGCACCCACGTAATACACTCTATTCTGAGAGGAAGTGTACCATTCTAGTGACTCCTACTAGACTTGACGGAGAGGTCTCTTCTTGGGAACAACTCCTCATGGGGGATTATCTAAGAGAAGGACATGTGTGCTTCGTTTTCGGATGTTTTATGAGGGCTTCTCCTGCGAAAGTTCTCTCTTTCTATGGATATTTCACTCTGTGAATGGAGCTAGTCCACCCTTAAGGGCTGGGAAACATTCAGTTGGAGTCACCAGTACAGTGCATCTACCAAATCTCTGAGGAGGTCCTAACCCGTCACCCGTTGATGGTTGAATACTGTACCACTCACTCACGAGTGGTCATTCTGCAGTATGATCAGTCTGCACTTAGGATATAGCGTCACCACCTTCAGTCACCCAGTTCACGTCGTGTGATTCGGCGTTTACTGGCTCCTCGAGTGACGACCCCCTGGATGAAAGCCAGTGGGAAATGTGGGATTTTTTACTTTTCCTTGGAACAAAGCTTCGACCTTGTACGTAGTGCAGACATGTAAGCCAGATGAGCACCAATTATTGCTTCGTACAGAGGTGAAATAGCTCTAAAGCAGTATCTGGATTTTCGGCAGGATGAAGGACCTGCTGAAACTAAATTCTCTCCATTTCATCTTTGTTTCTATGATCGATTAAACGACCATTGATTCTTAGAAGGCTTACATCTTTCATTTGTACAAGCATGATGCAAGACCCTGCTAGCAGATACCTGAAGTCCGTTAAGGCGTCTCCGGCAGAAACCTGATTACTCACACTTTGCATTACTTGGCCATGTTTTGTTCTGTAATCTGCTGGTCGTCGACAGTTGGCAAAAATTAGAAAGCTAATTGACGTCTCAATACAGTAAGTAGGCTGATATGATAGTGCACACTTTGTTCCAGTCATTGTTATCAGTTCAAAGCGGAATTAGTCACACTGACTAGTGACAATAAACCCAACAGTATGTGACTATTCTAAGTGATGTTGTCAGAACATGCAAAGCGTTTTGTGCAGTTAAGTCTGCTACATTTGTTTTTTCTACCAGGGGGTGACCGTTATGGAATATGGTAGATAAAAATATGTAAATACGCTATGCAAGAACGACAGCACATTGTGATGACACCACACTGCTGAAAAGAACATGGCTCCCGCAAACGTAATCATTGTTATGCAGTGGTTTCACGCACCTACTATTCGCTCACCGGTACCCTGATATTATGACAAACGCGCCTGATCAGTTAGTAGTATTCACGCCAGCTCCAAAAGTGTGTTTTTCTATGCCGATCGTTCAACCGATTGCTCTTGTACTTGATGATGATCGTTACTTAATGTTGAGGATCACCTTGGACTCCACATGACCCAGTGGTTAGGATGCTGGAACTAACTAACCGGAGGGTCGTGGTTCGAACCCAACCTCTCCATCTCGATTGCTCCTGTCCAGGCTCGGATAACCTGGCAGTATCCCAGCCCTCGTTCCTCCTTCAGGTGATATGGCAGCTATGCACCAAAAGGCCGAACGATATTTACCACCATTGTTGTCATTACTATCATCATCACCGTTATAGCATTGCCTTGCTACTTAAAGGTCTGTTTTCTACCGTCGTGGTAGAAGAACATGGGACAACTCATTGCTCCATGTGTTGTCCCATGTAGAGACGTGAAACTGCTTACGCCCAAAATCGACTCACTACACTTTCGACAAAATACACAAGCTACCCTGAACCAGCCAATAGTTCAAAGAATTTTTCAGGAATACAGAATTACATGACAACCCAGCTCGGTTATTTTCCCCGAATGACAATATTTCCGTGCTTCCGTAGTCTTGGTAGCGCTCATGAGTCACTGACAGTCGACGCCTAAATGGACTTCATTCTTCATTTATTGAGTATCAATGGTCGTGGTAAGTCTTCCGTTTCAATTAAATAGGACTCTGGGCAGTACAATGTATCATGCACCCTATTATTCATATTGGTTACGGCTACCGGTGCAACAGAACCGTGGGAAGCACTCCATGGCGGCAACGGTTTGTTGTTCCACGAATTCGTCCTCTGTCAAAATCCACTCACATTGACTTCTAACTAGGATGCGTACTATCTACACGAGCAGCACAAACGCCAACGCCACGCTTCTGATCAGGCTTACTCTTGTGCGAATGACAGCGGTTCGTGTGATTTATACTTTGGATTCCATCTACGGATAGTAACAGTTGAGACAAACGTTGTTCGAATTGGTCATTATTAATCCGTCCACGGTGTGCCACATGAGAATAGGTGATGATGATGATGATGAGGTGGAGGTAACGGTAGTGGTGAACAGCAGCTCTGATTCCGTCCAACCAATAGACCCACATATTCCCCCCGTTTCCACTTTCACCCCGTTGGAATTAACAGAGCTACGCGTTGTTGTTCCCTTGACAGGGTGCGTTAGACAGGCCCTATATCTATCCTGGAAGGTCATTTATTTTCTGGGCGCCTGGTACCTCATCGGCAGGCTGGTCGGCCGGCAACCAGTTCTTCTGCAGACTGACGCGGCGGTGATTGTTTCACTGCTTCTCATGCTGGAAAGCGGAAGCTGTTTTGAACACTAAGAAAATAGTTGAGGCATTGTTTACCAAAATAGCTTAGGAAATCACCACTCACACAATTTCAATACAACATTTATCTCTTTAATCTGGTCATAAATCTACAGTACGGAGATGTTTGACGAGGATCATTGGAATATAACTTGATCACTGCTTGTAGTGGGTTTTATCTCAGTAGCGTTATGAGAGCATCAATCCCGGAAATGATCCTTCAACCTCCGGCAATAGCTAAGCATTTTCACTGCGTAGGCAACAAGCCTGTGGTCGAAAGGCTAGGATCAAAGCTTTAATCCGCGGCAGAAAAATAGAACATTGGTTAAATGAACTCAAACAAACCATCTTTATACAGGAGGGCTCGACATCACGGTCAACAACAGCGGCGTCAGCACATTTTTAAAACCTACTCACCTTCAGTAGTTTGATCCTTCTTCAAAATCCGTTCTGTCGATCGACTCTGCGATGAATTTCCCATTTCAGGGATAAGTGGAGGAGACATTGGTATGTTTGTTTGGGAATCATACCACTCCCTAGTGGCGTTCAGCCTCTCTGCACATTCAAGCGGGGTTGATGTTTCAAGAACGGGCAAACGTGACAGACTAGCCTTCTCTTGGCCTATCTGCATGCCTGTTGCTGTGGCGGTAAAGTAGTTGAGTATCGACGGGATTGGAAGCAGGTGCACAAATGCCAAGTGTTTGATCAGTTCTTCCCTGTTCCCTTGTCCGATAGACTGGTTGCAAATCGGGCATACGGAATCATGGCCTAGCGACGAAAGCGTTGCACTAGCATCGGCATTAAACAGAAAATCTTTTGACATCTGCTTGCCCAAAGCGTTGAAACGGCTTATGAAATCTTTGAATGAGTTCATGTAGGTATCGTTACTCAGAGCCTCATTCTGAGGACCGGATGTTTGTGTGGTGCATAGCTTTTCCTTTATTGGACTGATACTGGCTTTGGGCTTAATTGTTTTCAGCTGTCTTTCTCGGTGGTTTGATGCACAACTCGACTGTCTGTGGTTAGACCTGAATGGTTCGATGGTCTCTTCAATAAGGCACTGTAAGAGGAGAAAAGAAGTAACTCTGATAGGCGATGTGGCTCTCCAAGACATATGGTCGGCAAGATCGTGAAACATACGGTCAAGATTCAGTCCAAGAGGTTAAAGGTACCCGCCGTAAATATATCCCAAAGTTTGGGCTAGAGACAGACGATAACTCCTCATCACAGGACAAGGCTAATTTATTTGGGGATAACAGAAAATAACACCCGTTTTCGCCTCCCACAGATAGAAGGATTGTTACAGTCATAATAGGCAAGACAGTAAAACGAATATTGTCGCTACCAATGGATTGATAGCACGCCTTTGTTGCAAAATATACACATAAAACCGGGTGGTCTAGGCTGAAGTATCTACTAGTGGAAAAAGACCACCCATAACTATGAACCTACACTTGCACATGCTAACCAGCTCAGTGGTTAGACTCACAACCAGCCCACTCTTTATATGGTTGCAGTCCCCCCCCCCCCGCATACACACATACACTAACATATGTTTTCGCTGGGAAAATGGCATTCGGTTTGCTGTGGAATCTTGGCCGTGATTAGGACTATTTGTTGTGTAGGATATGTTCTAATTAATCAATCAGCGCTCCAACGGTGGCGTGCTTTTTTTCTTGTGCTAACTCATAGGGTGGGGTTGTATGCTGAGTATCGCGTCAGTATCTGGGTTAGATCGAATAGCAAAGTAGACGGAATATGTGGTATTTTATTTGTAACTAGTAGTGGGTTTCACTTTAAATTCTTTTATTCTGATAAAGTTGACCGATTGTTTTTTAGTACACATGTGGTACACAAGTACATGTTCGAAGAAGTAACGCTCTAAAACTGATGCTACCAGATGAGGGTCGGTAATAGATGGGCTGAACTGAAACGCTGTCGCACTAGCGTGCACATCTGGAATCAGCCGGACAAGGCTTTGCCTGTGGTGGGTCGTCCCTTGAACCCTTGCCGAAGTACACTTAGGTACAAGAAGAGATGTACTATGGCTAACGAAATATTTTGTATTCATATGGAAACCCATATGTTATTCGTCCGTGATGCCCCAGATCTATGGCTCTCAATACCATATAATGCCATGTCCACATGTGAACAGCATCAAGCCTTCTTGGATCAGTTTTAGTCTCTTTTTAGTTTTACACACTGGTGTGTGTCACAAGCCCTTCTGTCCCCCTATTTCCCTAAATTCAAACTGATCCCTGTAGGTATTAGTTCCAGACTTGATTCATTATTTAGTGAAGACTGACGCCCAGAACGACCATTTTTCACCAGCTTTGCAATACAAGTCACATTTGCACTGCCGTAGTGGAGGTTTGTTTAAATTTCTATTAATCCGCTGTTACGCAACTAAGTGTGGAACAAAATGATTGCAATTAGTCCAGATTGTGAAGCTTCGAATAAGGATTTCACCCAACCAAGTTTGAAATCAGAGAAGCACTGGATAGCCAATTTATCCCTGTTGGGGACAATTGTCACTATGCCCCTCAGTAAACCACTTGTTAGATTCACACCCCAACCCTCGAGTTACTATGTGCCACTCAGCCGCGAGTGACCCAGCACCGGCATGATTATGTTGGACGAACAGAACTTGTCCGTCCATGAGGTAGTGAATATCACATCAACTCAAGAAAGCTACTTGACGGATGGTAACGTTACATCTTGTCTAGGTGTGAGATAACCAAACCGCATATTAGTCAGCTGCAAGAGAATAATAGTGTCCGGTTGTAATCGTTCTAAACATTCGTGAGATGTGTACAAAATATCCTTCTGAAGAAGTTTGAAACAGTAGCAAATTGCCGTCCGGTTTTTCAGAAGAATCAAAAGATTCTGTCATGACAAGCTCTTTTGTAACTTTCTCTCTATGCATCAGTCCTATCTTCAAAGCTATTGGTAATGAACTAGGTTAGGTTGCAGAACACTTCGCCAAGGCTATCCTTTCATTGTCCACTTCCTACACGCAAATATGACTGATCTTAACACATTAAATCATGTAGATTCTGCAGTTCATTGCCTACTCTCTGCATTTTTCATGGCGTGCCGACTGTATCTACGTATCCATCCATCTATCCATTTAGCTAGCTAACTAGCTAGCTGGCTAGCTATCTAGCTGTGTGTCTAACCAGCTACCTATTACTGGAGGTCTTCTATCTCCGGTATCTGTAAATGTGGTCTACCCACGTTGCAATAGTATTTTTGTCTCTTAGAATGACTCATTCATGTGTGACGTGACACTGGGAAAGATAAGTGATGTGCTGCACTCAGTAAAGCCTATTTGTTAACAAAGATATTTTTAATGTTTCTCCTATAAGACCCCAGTGGATAGAAACCCACGACAACATCCGTTCAGCCGTTGGTTATGACAGGAAATTAGGTCAGCAATGAAAAGTCTACCCTGCTGTACATCTATGCGTCTCCTGTATGGTGAGTACACGATAGGAACCATCCGTACAGACCAAAATAATAGACCCCCCAGAGATAAATTGCTTCCCCTACTGCAAATCTTATGTTGTCCTGGAATGGCTGGACTCTGTTCTGGGCAACCATGATCGTTCTAATGTTCCTGTAGAACAATCTGATCGTGCTCCGTAACACTTACAATCCATGTGGCATTGAAAAACGATACAAAATCTTTCAGCTTTCGCACCATTTCAGTTCAAAGCTATTCCACAGCCCACAGGAAGAAGTACTTAGACTAGATGTATCTCTGAGTTACCTGAGTCCACAATGAAGTCACTGAAGGTTAAGTTGAGACCACGTACCTGCAGACCAGTACCCGGTCATCTCAGGCTTTTCTGGTACCTGGCGCCTGCACACCACACCTAGCTGGTATGATCTAACTTCGACCTATACCGCGATTGTAGTTACTCAGTCCAGTCCATTTTCAAGCTAGAACTGGCTGATGTTCCTTCAGCCTGGTGTATGCCAGATAAAGTACAACAAGTCAGTTTCCTTGTTGTTAAGGTAACGGCAGTAATCTGAACAAACTTGAAGCTATATTTTAAATATAATGATTTTTAGCCAAACTCTGCTAGTTTTAGGGGGCGAGTTGGCTTGTTCTAATCTGTTCTAATCGGGCTGCATTCAATAAGAATTGCTCAGTTTGTTAGGTAGGTTCCTTAGGTGACGTGGACAGAATACTCCGTTATTTTTCTGAGACGTAGCCATATGGGGTTTCAAACTCAGGAACTTAAAGACATCGCAAATAATCCAAGCAAACCAGGGGAACAAAAGATTTTAAGGATTAATGGTTAACAAGTGAGTTTCCGGCACAATCATTAAAAAACGGACTGAAAGCTACTATCAGCGGTCAAGAAACAAAGTTCTGTAAACACTATCCAGAACTGCCTTTTAACACAATTTGGCAGTAAAGTAGGAATCCGAAAATTTCATGCAGAGGAGCAAATTTATCCCAGTTTGAGTATCGCTTGTTCCCCGCCATCCATAGGAGCAGTTACTTCTTGGGAGGGAAATAATTTACTAACATGTCTCTTCGGGGTTTCCTTCCAGAAGAGATTTTTGAAAAAGCGTCCTTTAGCCACGACCTAATAAATTGTCTCTCCAAAGAGGGGTCATTTCCAAGGAGGGCTAGATACCTCGAACAGTGCCATTCACTAGGCGCTCAGGTCAGGTGGTCCTTACAGATCACCCATGCGCCTTAAAAACAAAACCATAATTAACACGTTTTGGTGTGTTCAGCAGTGGACCCTGTTGACCGAAAAGTTACACAACCGTTCACCCTAACCGCAGCGGTCTGGAATATGCAGGCGAAAATACACTATCTGACCCATATTCCATTTAAATACGATGTACATGAGGAACTTGCTCAGTAAAACATTGCCTCCGAAGGTGGGCAACACAAAATAGAGACCAGATAACCTTTCCATCTGCTAGCTAATCATGGAACATAACGGGACAACAAAATTGGGTCAAATTGCGGCGTCGTGTCTTTTTTTAACAATACCAGATTCAAAGGTGGGACATCTTTAATTTTTCAAACGAGATGACCCAACTTTGGTGCCTATAGTTTACTAACTCTGCCGCGAAGTATGTGAAATGGAAAACAGGTTCATCGATCCCACAGCTCTACTAATTTTTAGAACTGGATGAGTGGCGGGGCAGTTCATGTAGATCGTTGGGGGTGTCAGTTACTAGCAGATTAGCACACTTAGCACACTTGGCACGCGCAAACCCCTCTAACAATCAAGAGAAGGGTAAAAAGTAGCTGAAACTTTTAAATTGTTTGAAACAGTGCAACACATTTTGGTATTCATATCTTGTGGAATGAAAGTGTTGTCAAAAGCTTTGTTGATAAGCGCGGTCTTCCACAAATAGATTTCGTCGATGTCTTCATATGGCATTTTATTCATCATTAGTTAACTTTTCACATGTGACCAAGCCAGGGACTCTCATCACTTCACTTATCACACACACACTATCCTCACCATGACTCCATGCTTTAACCCAGTCTAACATATGCTTGTGTTCGCTCGACAAGTGAAACTGATATCAATCAATACAAAACAACAGGCCGTAACGACAGTTGATTCACCCCATTTTTTAAATCCAGCAAGTACACGACAACTACGACTCTTACTCCGGAGCATAAGTTGAGTGAGGCACATCGTAGACGTCAGATTCATGTGCGAACATGTCATCGTTGAGCCGTCGGTATTATCGATGCGATTAGTAACCCAGCCTCGTTGTAGCTCATCACGCAAACACAGAAAACAACTGGTGGTCAAACGGATGCTTCACTATCATCCGAGTGCAAGCAAATCATCTTAGCAATGGGGCCAACAACGATTTGGTGTGCATGGTCAAACAGTCGCATCAGAGTGAGGTAGCGCATTGTTGCTGGGCTGGTATTGTAGTGATAACTGCGATAACTAATACCAAATACCAAACGCAGGGTTTACCAGCCCCATCACTCTCAAGTAACTTAGAGTTCAAGTGTGATTACTCTACAAAGTACTGAGAGCTGGGTTTGCGTATTCAACTGGCCATACGAAAGTCCTGTGTGAAATTTGTGGACCAATGTTTTTCTGTACGTCCTCATCTTTTACATGGTGAGTAATGTTTTTTTATTTGACTGGGGCACCAATCCTGCTAACTATGAATCATAATGTGGGAGAATAACACAGTCAATGTATCGGGGGAAATAAACACTTTCTGTCGTCATTTGCCGAAAAGTGTGACAAAATGGGGAATCGATGTAAAACAAATGATATACTTTTTCAACGAATGACTCAATAAAAAACCATTCGTGCTCTGATTAACTGCAGCTCCGCATTCGGATCCTGTTAGTTCAGACGGAGTGTATTCGGCTGCAAATAAGTCAAATAAATACACGTTTTATAAAATGCCTTTCGAAAAACAATAGTAAATCCTAAAGGAAACTACGCACAAGGTTGCCGAAAACTCTTCGACAGCCCACGACCGGCTTCACCCTTCTTGGGGTTCATCAGGTAGGCGCAGTCCCAGAGTATCCGTCAACCTTATGTTCTACTTGAACCCAAAATGGACAGATTTGGACAAATGTACTCATTTGCTTATCAATTTGGTTTTTACGGGAGACTCAAATAAATCTCTCATTTATGATATTCTTCAGCAAACTTGTGATAGTTTCCTTTATAAAAATGTACTGCGATATTTCGAATGCCGTGCCAACTGAAACATGAGGCGTCCTTTGTGTAGCACATTCAGCTGAAGAATATCATAAACGAGAGATTCATTTGAGTTTCCGGTGAAAACCAAACGGATTTGCAAATTAGTGTATTTTTCGAAATAGTACATCCTCTTTGAATAATGCAGTTTTGCGATTTTGGTTTTAACGAGAAACTCAACTGAGCCACAGGTGTCGCTGTCGTTTATTGTGATAGTCTTCAACTGAATATGCTGCACAAAGGCTGTCTGGCGTTCCAGTTGGTACGATATTCGAGGTGTCGCAGTATATTTTCTTGGGAAGACACTACTCATAAGGTTGCTATCGAAGAGTTTTCAGCAACCCTGTGAGTAGTGTGTCGTCACAAAAATAGGACTTGAACTTTATGATTCGGAACCAAACTGGCGGACGACGTTTTATGGTTGAAATTGAATGTAGCCTCTTTCAGCTTTTCAGTACAGTGTGACTCTAAGGACAGGGAACCAGCCAACATTTGACCCGGCTGCTTGTTAAATCAGTGGTCGTTTTTCTCAGCTTCCGGGGACCATCCTGTCGGCTGAGCCCTAAACAATGGTAGTAGGCAGTCTGGCAATTTAGATAACTCGTCTCATGCTACTTCTGCCAAATGGAACCAGTTATTTTCTAGGCTTTCCAGTTTTTTTGCTAAAAGTTAGTGCAGAGTTCAGGTGAAATGGTTAGAAGAAGCTAGTTCGAATATCTTTCGTTTCAAAGCCACACAGATTACCTCTAACCATAAATCAATCGAAATCGTTAAACTTATCGATACTATCTGAAAAATTAGATAGATATTAATTCGTATTCACATCACTTTAGTATGGATAGCTCCCCTCCTGTCCTGATCAGTCCACATCGAAGAATTTTCTCCTCACTAGAGCTTACCAGCAGTTCATGTCATTGGTCATGTCGAGAAATGATCTGACATGCGCGGCAAGCATGGTACCATCAACACAGCAGCGTATGCTAGACCGACCTGAATGAGCAAGTATGAACAGGTGGGCGGGTTCACGTTCTAGCAATGTGACTGATATGAGTAATTTATGAAACGGACCATCACTCATCAGGAAACCTAACTAATGGACCGAAAATTGTGCCTTGCACAATACATCCAAACTCTGCTTACAAAATTTAGTTCAAATATGCATAATTGAACACCTGCCACAAATTTTAGTACTTTTCCTGTTATAACTCTTTACAGAGCACAAATCCCGTTCGGTATATACCTCTTCGTCTATTATGGGCTTTAATAAACCTATTTTTAAGCTTTTCTCGCCTCCTACAAAACACATAGGAAACTCTGGTGTAAAAAGATATCTCATTAACAATGGATGTTCCTGTTCAATGAGAAGACCAACACGGACCACAGTGAGATCTCGTGCACTTGGATGGCGAAAATGAGGCTACTTTGGATGCTCAGGATAGATTTGGTTCAGTAGCACTATTCTTTCCAGTCCGAGGGAAGGTTCCAGATGATCATCGGGCATGGATCATATTGAAGTAAGACCTCTACCGGTGCCCTGAACAGGCAGGTCCGGTCCTCAGTTCCAGCATTCTTAATCTTTACGAACAAGTGATCTAGGGGCTACTTAGCCAACCAGCCGACATGATGAAACTATCGTCTGAAGTGGATATTACCTCATGCAGTTAATCCCATCTTTGCACCCTTCTCCCCGCAGTGCAAATGGGTGGCGTGTTCTGGATGGCTTCCATGTAAAATTGTCAGTCATGTCGAATCGAAGCAAGAAGAAATATTGTGTGATAGCGCAGTAGAAGAGATACTCATATGATCCGTTTTTTGCACGACTTCCTACTGCATAACACGGGTAGATGATTAGCAGTATTGCCTTCAACATGCTTCTATTTAGGGAAACCAGGAAATTAAACCGTCCACTTGGAAACAGTCTCTTTGCTTGGTCTTGTAGGGTTCATCTCTTTAACAGAGAGTTGTTCTAAAGGAAAAATCGTGCCATTGAAATGTCTGCAAATCAACTGCCACACCCGGCGAACAGCTCAACAGCCAGCTGATCAGCCATCAATATTCCAACATATGTACTACTCAAATTTCCTTGAAAGGAGGTTTCTTCTTTGTGTCCATGGGGCTGTGGTTGTATTTGACCGTTTGGACAACCCACTTGCTCTCATGCATTGAGACATGTTGTGCCTGAATGCTCACGAAGCCTGCAAAGGCAACCACGTCTCAGATTTGCTCAAGATCCGAGACCGACATGGAGGTTGTGAATGTAAATCTGAGGGCTATCGCAACAGAGGAACCTCGATATCCCTCAAGTCTGAGCTCCATTCCGTGAGTTCCGTCGGGCTGAAATTATGGACCAATCGATTTATCTGGTCTGACCAGCGTGCCTGACTACACATTCAAACACATTTTGGCTCATTTTGCGAGCTTCGGTGTTCAGAATTTCGGGGATCTTGACCATGAATCAAAAGTGAATTCCGTCAAGAATGCTAACATGTTCTCGTTCGTGCATCCGTCTTTTGCTGTCGTACAGCGATGAAGAGAATAAAACGGCTGCGAACTTGTCAACGCGAAAACTACTGTTGCTCCAGACGAGTCTGTATATGTGGCCGAATGTTGTATTTGCCCCGGTAGTCCGAGCATTTATTTCATTGTTAATTGACAAGCTTTTGCACAAGGTATACCGAAGTCGCAGAAATCTTTACGATACGCTAGGCCGTGAAAACTAAGTTGAAGCTTTTTGTTGTGAACCCAGAGCAGCCTTATAAAAGACAAGTGCTATAGAAGGACTTATGCCATACATCGTATATTCCTATATATCATATTATTGATAGTAGTATATTATGTCGTATGCCCCGCGAATACGTAGACCAATGCGAAGTGCTGAAGAAAAACTGCTGCGGCTATCAGCTTCATTCTCGCCTTGAATGAGCAGATAAAGCACAGTCATCTCCGAAGGCACTGCATACCTCTTCGAATCATGTACGCTCGTTTTCGCCACGGAACTTTTCGAGTTGAAGAGATGGCCATCCAGATGCTATGGGAGGGATGCGCCCTCTTTGGATATCCAAAAGTATTTCGTATAAATATTAGTTAGACAGTGGTTGAATGGAGCTGGAACAAGCACCCAACCTTGTTTCACCTCCGTGCCAACTTCGAGCCCAGCAGAGGTGCGTAAGCCCCTACTTGAGCGTTGATGCCGCGCTCCAACAATTTGATAATTTTTAGTCTATTAGGAAATGCTGAGCCTCTGGGGGATGGTTCCCAGTGGTCCATTGAGTCGAAGTGTTCCATGAAACCTACGGACAGAGCAAAAAAGGCTGAATCTCTTGTCGGCACTTTTACCACAGACGACTC
>SJOL01007640.1:1132038-1163554 GCA_004794785.1 Opisthorchis felineus
TATATATATATATATATATATATATATATGTATATATATATATATATATATATATATATATATATATATATATATATATATATATATATATATATGGCCAGGTCACCTAATAGTTCCTACTAACCCGAATGTGTCAAAATAGCGTTTAAAACGGCTTACTGACACAGCGTTGCAAAAATCGCTTGAAAAACCCCTTCTTCATTATTAACAAAATTATTTGTAATACCCAAACAAAACCAGATTGCATTTTCACGCTTCACCTTACACAATTTTCGAGAACTGGGCGAATTGAAAACACTTTACGTCAACGGTATGTCTGCCTCGAACGGAAACGTGGGGTCCTTAGTTATGAATTCTAGTTGATGTCAAATGCATACTTATTAGTATGCAAACAAGATGCGCTCAGACGTGGAATACCTGGGAGCCAAGTGAGCGGGGGGACAAGCATGAGTACTTGAATGATTGGATAGATGAGTGGGTGAGATGTGAAGATGTTTGCATAGGTGGGAAGCATTGGAACCTAGAAAAAAACAATAATGGAATCCTATCCAACCCACATACAGTTGAAATCACCCAGAGAAGGAGAGATGACCGAAATGTTGGGCAGAGAACGAGAGACATAGACTCAGTCGTTTCCGGGCCTGGCTGCTTGTTCAATTTTCGATACACACGCGAAACGTGTGCACGTCTGTGTAATGTGTATCAATGCGTTTATCTTTTCATTTTCATCATAGCCATCCGTATCCGTCTGCAAATTTATGAATGCGCAATTTTCCGAAAGCTTACACCCATGTCCTTTAAATCGGCAGGTAGCAAGCACGTTCGTCTGTGTGTGTGTGTGCAAGTGTGTTTGCAAGTGTGTGTGCATCTCACAAACACACCAAACGTCTGTTCGATCTGTGAGCATATCATTTGCATTAAGCTATTATCACCAGCTCGAGCTGATATTCCTTACCCTTGACTTCCTGTAGAAGCGAAAAGATATTCACCGAAGGACGATACGGCTCTCCGCGTCTCTTGCCAACTGCTGTCCCCGTTAACCCCCCTCTCAACCCATCGTTTTTAGTCCCAACACCGAGTGACAATTTGACTTCCTTCCGTTATAAACCGAATCAGTCTATACCGTTTCCCTATCCTTTTCTGACAGCTAGAACATATCCTTCCCTTCCCCGGGGATGACACAGTTGGTTGAAATACAAAGGCCCGGTGGGATAAAAATGGGATGCGGCTGTTCATAGTACACATGTGGATGGAACGTGAAAAGACTCTTCGTAGCTTGTGCCAATAACTAAGCAGTAGTTGCATTCCAAATGAGGTGAGACTGATTAGTGGTAAAAATAGTTGGTTGTGTTACGTATGGAAGGAAAAGTCATGTAGACCTGTTACCCGTTCGTGACGACGCTCAGGGGGGGGATGAAGGACTTGTGGAACACAGATGGGATTCCACATCCATATATAGCTTAGAAATGGTAAAAAGGTGATGAAAAGTGTTGTTGATTACGATACCAGGGCTAAAAGCATTAGTAGTTGCGTTTTAGGTAGTTCTGAGTAGTCTTGTGAGTACTATCTCGCCGATCGTACACGGACTGTTAGTCATGGCCATTGCTTGCTTCAGTGACACAACAGACTACGCACATGATCACTGAAAACGCCGCTACAACCCACTACCGACTTCACCATTCTTGGGGCTAGCCCGGTGGACGTAGCCCCCTGTTTTTCATCAACCGTAAGTTCCACTTGACCATCAAATTATAAGCAATTAGCGAAATGCACGCACCTGCAAGCAACTTCGGTGTTTAAGGGAGGCTGAAAAATATCCTAAGTGGAAGATTCCGTTGATTCTTCCGTTAACACCAGCGTACTTTGCAAATGAGTGTATGTCGCAGATTCCGTACAATTTGGTGTTCCATTAGGTAGTAACCAGTAACATCTGAGGCCGGAATACTTTCGTTCAACTCGCTTACTTAATAAAGCTCTGTGAGCTTGCCAATAAGATTATGAGCTGAGATTGCACTGTCCAAAAGTTCCACCAAACCATTCTGTCACTTCAGCTTTTGCTCACCAGGCAAGTAGGTAGCGTTTTATGCAGCGAAGTCATTATTCAGCGTTCTTCGACACATTTTGTAGCAAGAGGATCGACTTGAGTAAAAAATGGCTGTGTCTTATCTAGGAGGTGAGCTTCATGCTCAGTAATTTGCTTCTCGTAAGTTATTTGTTGCTACGTGGTTTTCCGGCTGAAGGGGCTATCCAATTTTGTGTCTCTTTGTGATGCTTCCAGTCAAGATTAAGATGTCCCTTGCGTATCGTACATCTGAACCAAAAACCTAACACAACGATGTATTCATGCAGGGGAGTAGAGTTTCTCAGCTTGCATGTATTGTGAAGTGTCAATTAAAACGAAAACAGGCACAGTCATGATTCGAACAATAACTTGTTCATTTTGGGAGTAAATTGTAAAATAACTAAAAAGTTTAAAATACGTCGGCACTACTACCAGTGCATGAGTTAGGATAAAATAGGGACATTTATGAGCAGCAGTGCTCAGAAGAAAAAAGACAGCAAATGCAGTTGAAGAATATCATAAACGAGAGATTCAGTTGAGTCTCCTGTGAAAACTAAATTGCTTTGCAAAAGACCGTTTCTGCTTACCACATCTAAATGTCTCCTCTACCAAGCTGTGCATTCAGATATTTAGCTGACAAGATGAGCATGTGCTCGCTTCTAAAAGATATCTGATATCCCGAAAAGAGTACCATACCTCAGTCGTGATCCAGTCAGTCATAATCCTTCATATAGCAGTCTATTAATGACGAGGAATCGAACGAAATTTCTCCGTGTGACAACGGTTCAACTGCTAATTGACGGGACACCAGCACATGTATAATGCACACCTGTTGTCAGAAGAGCGTCGAATAATATGTGGATCCGTTATAAAATCAATAAAACCATCGAGTTATTTTGCAACATCCTTTCACTCCTACTGCTACTCCATTGATTCGCTTGCTAGCTAGCTAGCTCGATCGTTCCTACTCATTCATAAATGCACATTCGTCCACACATTCGAGGGAATACTTGGTTTCCGTAGAGCATACACACCCTCGTTATATGGCGGCGCATATATTCGTTATGTGCATATCCGCCTGCCTAGCTACCTGCTTGAAATGTACCGTAATCGGACACTGATTTCATCAAAGTGGGTTCGACTAGTCAACAGACAACACGTTCGGAATCACGGTTGGGTGGGACTTTGATTGACTTCCAGTGAGGTAACTGCTGAGACATGAAGAAACGCTGGAATACGCATCGAGTCTGCTAAACCGTTGGTTGTGGTGACACAAATCTGTACTCAGAAAGACTATGGGCCTTCGCTTCACCAGGTTAAGAGTCTATGCCATTAGACACAATGCCTCTCTTACTGTTTACTTGGATCTAGCGGCTTTTTGCGTGATTTCGAGCCTCCTTGCAAACACTCTCCGGCGTGTCGTTCTGAAAGCAAGCGGTAGAGGAATGCGTAAAATGTCTTCCAAAGGTTGCAAAAGGCTGTCTCGTATCTGATCATCTCCGTTGCTTAAGATTCTCACACAGTACTGGGAACTTCAAGTTTGTGTGGTGGATGCAAATCACGTGAACATTATACCTGTAAGGGTAATGCTTTAAGTATGACACTTTTCGTTTCAAAGTTATCCCGACCCCTCTATGCAGCAGTGTGTATCTTTGTTACTTCAGGTCTAGGTTGCTCTACAATTTGTGTGGAATTATTGGTGTCATTGTCCGCACCTCTCACAGTAAGTCCGGCAGACTTCATGCCCTCAAGCGCTGTATTGACTAAATTAACAAACTGTCATAGGTGGATAAGGAGGATTGTTTCGGATTAACAAGCAATATCCCAGATGTCAGTGTTCCAGTCACCACTATATACCTCTTAAGCACTTTGCTCCATTTTTATCTCAGGTTAGATGAACAGTTCACAGGGTTGGTAAAATGTCTCAGTTGGAACGATATTCGACATATCGCAGTACATTCCCTAGACAAGACACACTACTCATAAGGTTGCTGGAAACTCTTCGAATGCCCAAGACCGGTTTCTCCCTTTTTGCGACTTAACAGGTAGGCGCAGCCTCCGAGTTTCCGTCAACCTTATGTTCCGCCTGAACCCAAACTGGACGGGATTCGCGAAATACACTCATTTGCACACTCTTTTGGTCTTAACGGAGGATCCGACTGAATCCCAGCTGAATCTCTCCCTGGGACTGCGCCTAGCTGATTAGCCCCAGGAAGGGCGAAACCGACCGTAAGGTGTCAAAATTTTCAACAACATTATGAGCAATGTTCCTTCAAGAAAATATACTGTGATATCTCTAATATCGTGGCAAGTGAAAAATGGGACAGTCTTTGTGCAACATACTCAGCTGAAGACTACCGTAAACAGATTCGGCTTGGATTCAGTTAAGTCTTTTGCTAGTACCATATCCGTTTTAAAATTCATACTGTTTTGTTTTCTGTCAGTTTGCGAAGGTTAAGCTCCTCTCAGCACCTTCCCCTACATGCAGAGAAAAGACAGATTCTGTAAAATCTGCAATCAGTATATCCTACCATGATCCGAGTATACAGGCAGTGACATACTTTCGAAGATTTGTGTGGGCTGCACCTGCAAAATCCCACACTTGTGGATTAATGCACATGTCAGGAACAGAAGGAACTGAAGTATCCCGAACGGAAACTAGTTCTCATCAGAAAGGATAATAGCCTACCAAAAACTTTTGACACGTCCGTGAGAGTCATGGGATCCTGTGTTAATCTGTTTGTTCAGTCGAACATGTAGACAAGGCATGTTTTAAATCCTGCTAAGTAATGGCGTGCTCATAGAGCTTTTCGCATTGCGCATGATGTGGAGTCTGTGTTTGTGCGGAACTGGACATAACGGGGAGGTAGACGGGTGAATTTGTCCTGCATTCGCCTCAGTCTTTGTGAATCGAAAAATGGATGACTCGAAGGTTACCACCGGTGGACAGAGAAAGAGGCTTAACGGATTCAAATGGTCCTCCAGGACCAAAACGCTTGTTTGCATAACCACTCGTGTAGAGCATCGCAATTAAGATGGATAACAACTTTGTCCCAGTTCGTCAAACCAGGGGTCTCTAAATGGGCAAACTAGTTTATAATTTCAACATAGCTCCTTGGGCTGGGGAAAAATTAGAGACAACATTATGTCGATACTCAAAGTTTCATTTTCACATATGCGTGTACATCAATCCCTCAATATATGAGCGAACTGTCCCCGCCTGAATAACCGATATAACGTTCACGATGACAGTATAAACAGTTGCCGTCTCAATTCACAGACGACCTTTTTCCATCTAAGGGACATTAATTACTTCAACCTCAGTGGTGTAAGTTACATTTATTGAGTGAATACAGTTCACCCGGATGATACCTATTTCACTTTAAAAACAAACCAGTCAAGAACTATATAGAAAAGGTAAACTCACCAATCGCTGATACCGGTGGAGCTGATCCGTTGCCCTGACTATAAAATTACTTTATAGAATCTAGTTTGTGCTTCCAATCAAGTGAACCACCCCCTAGATTGTTACCAGTTAACCTAGCGCGGCGGGACTCTTCGCCTATTCCGCCTACTTATGTAGGCAGTTACATAGTGCAAACGTATTGTTAAACGTTTTGGATCCTCAGCCGGTACTCTCCGATAACCCTCACAAAGGCTTCCTTCTCTAGGTCGACCCTCTAGTATGCCATCACAAACCAGGTATTTTAGTTGTATTGCATTCAAAAGAGTTTTTAAACAACCAAACAACGTTGCTTCTATCAGCGCTTCTTGAACCGATTCTTTGTTCCTACAGAAAAGGAGGCATTCAACTCTTCAATTTTTATCTGGGATTTACAGCAACACTAAAAATGCACAATGTTTCTGAGTTCTCTCTATTCTTTGGTTAAAAACGTTTCTCTGATTGCGTGTAGACCGGCTTGTTTTTCCTCCGGGGGTTCAGGTTCAGTTGATCCAAGAGAGTTACCAAATTGAATTTTTAAAAAGTTGACCCATCTAGTCCTTCAGGTTCTGATGACGTCGAATGTCGTTTGTCTTTTGTTCAAGAAACGTGTCAAGTCGATTTCGAGGTTCATTAAATCGAGATTCTGACTGGTCCACTAGACTACAGACATCCAGAACAGTCGCTTCAAATAACTTCCAGCTTACGACGATGGAGCACGGTGGGACAAAAAAATTCTCCAGTGCGTTTCAAAGCGTGTATTTACTGGCAATTCCATCGATTTCTGCGGTGTCCGGCTTTTAAGAACCATCCGAACCAGCTGCAAATGCCCCGTTAAAAAAATTCTGATATTTCCAGCAAAGTTGAACATATGAGCCTTGTACAAAATCGATAGCATTTTACTTCACAGTGCATAGGGTTTACGACAGAAAGAAGCAATTAGTTCAGCTTCGTTATGAGTAGCAACCGATGGGCCGAAACGACCTCGAGGCTCCTTGTTACGTGATCCCTGCACTGTTGTTTCGGTAGGCTTCCTCGCAAGACAGTCTCGCTTGTAGAGCAAAATCGCAAGGCAAGGGGGTTTCGGGAACTGAAAAGTAGCTCTGGCTTTTCAAACGATGTGGGCTAAGGCAAATGATCAAACGCGGCAGTCGATCATATGCGTAAGCTGAACGGGTCCTTTCACTGTATAGACGTAACACACTACTCACAATGTAGCTGAAAACTCTTGGACAGTAACATTATGAGTAGTGCATTACGTCTATATAATGTGTTGTGATATCTCGAAAATCGTACCCAGTGAAACATGAGACAGCCTGGCGCAGCACATTCAGTTGCAGAAGGACATCACAAACGACTGATTCTGCTGGATTCCAGATGAGTCATGGGTGGCAACCAAGTTCATATGCAGATGAGTGTATAAGTCAGATTTTATTGCAATTTGGGTTCAAGTAGAACATAAAGTTGACGGAAACTCGGAGACTGAGCCTACCTGATGAGCCCCAAGAAGGGCGAAACCGGTCGTGGGCTGTCGAAGAGTTCTCAGCAACCTAACGAGTAATGATCCTAAAAGTTTCAGGAACCAGGAGCGAGCCGACAGTTAACTTCTTGGATGAAGTATCACTTTCGGCATGATTCAGAGGCCAGAGTAGCTACGGTCATTTGTATACCCGCAATTAATAGAAATCAATGCTGAGATAGACATATTAAGTCACGGTAAAGTTCCTATATCTCGTCGTCGGGTATTTTTCACGTAACAGAATCCAAAAATTCGTCTTGAACATTACTATTCACAACCACCCATAGCTAGTGGCTGTCAGCCCCTCTCAAAGTTCTCAAACGTGTATTGTCGAACTATCTGTGACCCGTTTTGATGCTGACGGACAGTCTTTCCGGCTAGATATTTCGACAAAGTGAAGAATAAACGGTTCTAGTCACACCATCATGTTCTTATTTGTGGTAACTTTAAAGTGCAAACCGAATTTTCAGGATTCGCTTTGGTCTGGCAAAAGGCCAAATTCTTCAAATAATTGATGCCTCTGACCCTCAGATAAAAAGGAATCTGTGAGCATCTGCGGAAACGCAAATTTTGCAGTCGCCCACCGAGCAAATTTAGATGAATCATGTCATAAATTTATGAGCAGATTTCCAGGGTTTGATTCATACTTAATGGGGTTCACTGTATCAGTACGCACAATCCGGTGTACTAAGATGCATTTCATAAAGCGCAAAATTCTGACAATACTTGGAACATCAGTCCTATATTTGGCCAGGATAAAAGTGTAGCCTCTGGGGCGACCCGTCATTTAAACCAGACTTGTGCGATCCCTATGAAATGCCAGACTTAAATGGGCATTTTAATTTATACATCAAATTAATTCATCCTAGGGTGAATTAGACAGAAAATAGTTAAGATTAAAGCGAAATACTCGTACAGTTGTTTCGCGCGTGTCACTTGATCCCTGCTGATTCGGAACCCAATAGTCCTGCTCACATGCAGTGGGAAAACTTTCCTCTGAGCAACTGCTAACTGTATTCACAGGTTCCCCTTCTCTGAACAATTCACCAGGTAGTTCCGAAATACGGTAATTTTGCCGGGCAATACACAGTACACTCTAAACCAACCATCTTCGGATGTGTGATCGTTATTGGGCCAACCGAAAAACGCGGTTCGATTGATCTGGATCCTAGCGAAAGACAATCAGATTTTCAACTTGTATCGGTTAGTGCATCGTCTTTGCGCACAGACCCACATATCTCTCGGTGCATAACGCAATAAAATCTAGATCAGTGCAAACATGCGCGCACACCGAACTGTGTTCTTTCGCATCACGATTTAGTGCGACGTAGCCTGCACACAATCCCACTCAATTGCCCACTGGCTCGAGCAGAGTTTGGCATTAGTCTGTACTTTACGAAGGTGTGTGTAGTAGATAACATATTGTATGACAAAATTATGGGTTAACCCTCACTGTCGTGATTCAGGGCAACTCGTCGGGTTTTGTAGTAATACGCATACTCGCACAAGGCAGCTGACGGGACTGAAACCACCGCAGTTGCACTTGATATAACCGTTAGGGATTGTGTATCTACAATGATAGATAGCACACACTATCCTGCTACAGAGTGCGAATCTCTGTATGCCTAAACATACTTGAGTTAATGATGGTGCTTTGGAGAGAAGACGGCAAACTTATGTACATGTGGGTAAATTGACAATCTGAAGAGAGGCACTGGCGAACGACCGATCGAGTGAGCAAACTGGTTAGCGCAGCTTAGTTCAGCAGACCTACGCACAGAATGAGATTTCCATAAACCTGCCTGCACCGACACACACACACACACTTAGAGGCACTCACGAACCACATAGTCAGACAATGCCATAAAATAGAGCAGCTATTCATACAATAAAACATCACTCATGTTGCAGATCTCAGCACAGTGACCGTGTGAATTATACGTGCTCGAACGATGCTCTATCCAACTTGGATGCGAAAGCATGCATACAAGCCTACGAAAACCGTAACCCATGCTAGTTAGTTGTGCGGTGCTGTAGGTAAAGCAAACGATACTAGAAATAAGGTATTGATGAGCTAGGTGATATTGGCAATACCAGACTAATAGCAGCAGTACGGGAGACTATATCTAATTGTGTTTACGCCCGCTGGACAAATGTCCATTGAATCGATCGACGGACGGAGTGCGCGACCGTGGTTCTCACGATCGGCCTCGACACTCGCCTTTCGGTCATAACTGAAGAGAAAAGCAGGACAAATAGAAAGCTGTGATATTGTCACCTAGCGAAAAGAAAATGAGTCTTGTTGTGTGCTGTTTGGAATCAACTGAGGCTAGTTATGATTAGCGGTTTATCCATTGAGCTCAGAAGATTCTAACATTTTTCGATGAAAACAAATTGGTTCTCATCATTCTAAGGTCAGACATCCATGGTACCGCAATTCATACATCTGGGGTTGTCTGACTCTCTAAAGAGTTGCCGGGACTGACGGACAAACCAGTCACCCTTGTCTAATCATGTATAGGATTCAGCAATCCCTAAAAAATCTTTATTTTAGCGACATACACTCATTTGCAAGAGACTCACCTGGAACCCAGCTGAATCGCTCGTTTATGATATTTTTAAGCAACTGAATGTGCTGCACCGGGCCGCCTCATGTTTCAGTTGGTACGATATTCGAGATATCGCGATACATGTATGGACGTAATACAATACTCAAAAGGTTGCTGGAAATTCTTCGACAGCCCAAATCATAAACGAGAGATTCAGCTTGGTTCCAGGTGAGTCCCTCGCAAAACCAAATTTGTTTGCAAATGAGTGTATTTCGCTAATTCCGTGTAATTTGGTTTCAAGTAGAACATAAGGTTGACGGAAACTCGGGGAATCCGCCGATCTGATGAGCCCGAAGATGTGCGAAACCGGTCGTTGGCTGTCGAAGAATTTTCAGCAACCTTATGAGTAGTGCATTACGTCTATAAATCTTTATTTTATTTTATTGTTTTATGTTGTATTTTGTTTTATTTTGCAACTGGATACGGTATTCTATGAAATTAAAGGCTGGAAGATAGGTGCTAAATCCACCAGCTATTCCAGTCTTGGCTTTATGGCCTGACACGCTAGTGTAGGAACAACAATGAGGTCGTTAAAGCACTGGAAGAATAGAAATAGTTCAAGCAGTTTGCCAAACGTTATAATTTATTACCAATTAGTTTGGATAAAAGGCATTGCAGGAATTCATTAGTCAGAAGATAAGCACCATGTCATAAAATAACCTCGCGTGAATGACGAAAAGGTTAACGCCTTAAATTTTTCTGCGGATTACATTTTTAGCTATAATTAGGTGAAAAGCAACTGGAAAGTGAGTGGAAAACTCTAAGAAATGTCAACTGGTGTGCGTGATCAGGAAAGCTTCAAAGTGGCCTCTCCGCTGAACAATCGCATTTAATTTTTTGATGTAATCCTTTTAAGAACATCTGGTAACCATGCTCTTGTCCGTTTTTTTTAGAACGCAGTCATTTGCCTTTCTTCAGGACACCTGCCAGACTTCTTCCACTGTGAAGCATCTTCTGTGTATTACTTTAAGCGGCACATAGAATATAAGGTCCCCGTACTTCTCTTTAGTATGCAATGCCTATCCAATGGGCTACACTGTGTTCACACAAGTAGTAGATTGGGATAATTTTGAACGAAATAAATACCCCACTTTGAGACATACTTAGCAATATCAGTCAATTCTGGTGTGTTCTTGGTCCTAAACGCACCGTAGTAAATACAAGTCTGCACAAAACGGGCACCACCTTTAGAAAGTTCATTCATTTGGAAAGTTTGTGTGTTTGTCAAGCATCAAATGGCCCGATATCCAGCCACTTCACTTCAGGTGATATAGCAATTTAGACTGAATGGTTGTGAATTTGTGAGGTGGTAAGAAGCATGAATTCAACAACATCCAGTTAACGTCTAACTGGCACCTTCTAATGCATCTTAAGTCGTTGTTCTTGCTACTGAATCGGGATCGGCATACGATTTAAAAAGACTCGATCATGAAAAACGTATGCACGGACCACTGGGGATAGAAAGGTTGCTTATTGTTAAAAACTATCAAACCATGTCAAAATTGAGCGGAGTACTTGAGAGCGACTGAACCCCTACTTACCGAACAAGATAAAACTAAATCCCCTGACACGACTGATCGCTGTCTATCTTTGTCATCTCTCCCTCATCAACGACTTTCAGTGTAATACTACCATCGATCTCATAAACAACACTACAACCTCACTTTCTTTCTTTTTAGTTCGTGCTGTTTCTCACAAAACTGGACCTCCCGCTGAGTCGGTTTTGTTCGTGAGGTATGTCTATTTACAGTTATCTCACCACACAAACAGATATCTGAGCACAACTATTCTCATGAGTCCATTGTTACAAATGTAGGACGTTTAAGCCTGTGAGAGCTGTGAGCGCCATGAACAGGATAAAAGCGAGTTGATTAGACCGGAAGGAAGTCCTCCATCGCTTCGAGTTAGAACTCACTGAAGGACATCAAAGCCAATGTGATAAGGTAGAAAGAATCTACAGTTGAAAAGTTGTCCGAACCTATCCCAGCCATACGCAAGTTTCTCTGACGGTTGGGGCTCTGGGAAAAGCATGACCTTAGCGTTTCAGTCTGAAAACTATTCAAAAGCATTTGCCTGTGGTGTTTGTAATCATCTCATCATTTGACTGCTTCCTTGAGAAAAAAAGCTTCTCCTTCTGTAATTGAGAAAAACAACTCTAAAGATAACACCGGGACGTAACCTGAGTGTGGTAAATTTTACAAATCAATCATACTTCAAATGGTGTTAATCAAATGCCACATCTATGGTGCTCGTATTAGTGGGCCAGAACCGTTTGTTAAAACCTCTCATTCTGATCACATGGGACACAAATTCCAGTTATAAAATTGCTTGAAACCTCTATTCTGGATCTGCACAGTGGTCACTATTTAGATTGTGAGAAAAGTGGGAGGACCGTTCATCAGATGAATGGGTTTATTCGCAATGGAGACTCCTCTCTCTTTAAGATAATAGCTTTGCTGAAGAAGATGGATTCATAGCCTGATCATCCGTACGACATACAGTGGAGCGGGAAACTCCTTAGGAAAACACCTGAAAGTCTATCATTCATTTCCGGCCTAGTGAGCTGTGATATATACATTCAGTGAGTCTTTAGACTCCTGTATCCGAGCCAGATCGTCTTCCATAGGAAACCGGGATGTTATGGTTGTGTGGCACAGCATGCACCTGAACGACCGATAACCCAGTAAGAGTAACTCAAAAGAACCCTCTTTCGTCGTCTGAATTAGCAAACAGAGTCAGATACTGCTGCTTTGATTAATGGAGTAAATGGTGAGTAGCATGCACCTGGCAACAAACTGGTGTGCGCAATGCACACAACGGTTGTTTCGTTTATACCAACCGGAATCTAAGTTGGTTCGCTCCACAGTGTTGAGTATACTTGTTACTCTTTTTAACATGCCCCATTCGGATTTCGTAGACCTGTCACCCAACCACTCTCTAGACACTTCTGCATCTCGTCGCCGCTTCTTCCGTCCCAAGCCCGTTACCACCGCTGTTCGAAGGCTAGTAACGCCCTGTGACCAATTTGGTATTTCGTGAAATCAGATCCATTCGAGCGCATGTTCAGGGGGTGTTGTCTTCATCTTCCTAGTCTTCGCACCTGGAACAAAATTGCATACAACAGTCAGCGGACAACTGGTGGTTTTCTCACGAATGCTTGAATTGTGATGGTCTACTATATGCGTGCGTGCGTTTTCGAGTCAAGAATCAAGACGTTGATACTAGCGAGAGATCATTGCTGGGACAGATGGGCAGATTATGAGGGGTGGGTGGAGCCACAGCGACGGAACACATACAGACCGTCTCTATTCAGCTTCGACTAACGCCGCCCGTCAATCCCGGGCTGTCGTCTTATGTTGATGAAACCATTGGGGTTGGTTGGTCGGGTGGATGATTACAGTGCGCCAATGCCTGTCAAAAAGCCGTCTGGGCTCACGCTGGGTTTGAGTGGGTGGCTGTGTGATCCGTTTTAATCGAGTGAATCTGTGCGTGGGACGCCTCACCATGTTCGAATATTTCGCTTATTGCTCGTACCTGTTTCACAAACAGAATTCCATTATCGTCGCGCAAGTTGCCACTTGCCAAACAACACGCCTCCAAAGAGTAGCTCTTCAAATTTAAAAGGAAATCTTATGTTTTATTGTATCATCACTGGTTGAAGAAAAACGCCTTTGTGTCTGAAACAGTTAAAACCTTTGGCAAATAAATAAGGCTATATTTATTTGCAAATCAATTTGGTTTTCACGGTTTTCAACTGAATGTGCTGCACATTCAGTTGAAGAACATCATAAACGAGAGACTCACTTGAGTCTCCCGTGAAAACCAAATTGATTTGCAAATGAGTGTATTTGTCGAAATCAGTCCAATTTGGGTTCAAGTAGAACATAAGGTTGACGGAAACTCGGGGACTGTGCCTACCTGATGAGCCCCAAGAAGGGCGAGACCGGTCGTGGGCTGTCGAAGAGTTTTCAGCAACCTTGTGAGTAGTTTCCTTCATGAAGGCTATATTTAGTTTTGTCACTGGCTTCATCACCTCGTAAGATGTACTAGGCTGTTCACTAAGAACTTGGAAGTCCTTCATTCTCATATAAACTTTATTTGCCTGTACTACAAACGGTTCACCTACTACAAGCAACCGAAGGCCAACATAAGAGACAGTAAACGGAGGAATCAAATATCGTGTTCTCGACCATTTTAGATGTGAACAGCCGAACAAACGATAGAAACGACAGCGAAAGTTTTCTCCTCATCTCACAGATCATTACAACTACTCGACCAAACGCATTATTGAACCATCAGGCTACTTCGGATATTCCCTGGAACAGAGTTTGCGTGGACTGACGCTAATTCGGTCATGAATTTTTTAGGACTCCGTCAAATCATGAAAATAAGGATATTAGTTAATTTCACAGAAACTGGTCAATTTGGATTACTGATACCTCCTGTTTTGAAAATACTCCCAAAGCTATGCTCTTTCTGAAAACTCTACTGAGTTTTACAGATGCGTCGGCTGACTGTCACGTACTTGCAACAACCTAATTGAATAAGTCACTTTCACAAACGAACTTGGTACAACTTGAATTTGTGCCTTCGAAAAGATATATGGAACAACCTGTTGGTGAGTAATTTCACTGAGTTCTGAACCAAAGTGTCTGTAATTAATGTGCAATAGTTTGTGCTTCGTCTTCGATCGTGAGCTGTAAAATCAGGTCGGTTTTCAAAGCATGTCCACTGAGTTGGCTTCGATCTCATTTGAGGTTCGAATTCTGTTTTGTAACTGACTGGTCGCTATGGTGTTTGCTCGAGTGAAAGCAGGAAACTTAAAGTCATCTAACAGGTCACAGAGGACCCACAGCCCCTGTGATCCATAAAATGATAGAGAGAGAGAATTTGGTTTGAATCAACTGATCTACACTTTACCCTCTAAAATGTTTATTCAAAAGTGCCACATTTTGCTCTGTTGATGGAACCAATAGTTTGTAAATGTTAAAATCAAAAATTCCGAAAAAAATCACTTCAGTTTCTAGCGGACGATACCTGTTGGTGCTTGAATGAAAAGCTACTAAAGGACAGTATGAACAATCTGCTCATGTACTGGCCCAGCATAACAACTGTTTGATCGTTTGATCAACCTAAACGGGCCACCAGAAGCCGTATCACGTGACGAAGTGCAGGCGTGGTTCGACGTAGACTTTTGTTCAGCATACAGTTGTTTACAGTGATCGGAGTCGCGTTCAAGCAAGCTTGTAGTTTGTTCAAACTGGTTTGAGAATGTCCATACGGTAAAATCTACTGGTTCATTCTAACTACTCAGAACAGTGCAGATCACCACGGAAGCAGTTAACGGATCTACCCTAAAACGTGACTGCCTAACTAAACGCAAAGCAACTTCTGGTCAAAGTAGCAGCGAACCCCCTCTACGGCAACAGAGGCGGCCCCCTCCCCACACTAGTCGCTTCTGGCCACCTCATCAAATAAGGCTTCGAAGTTCAGCGGACATCAGCAAGGGAAAATAAACCCACACGGCACGTAGCTCCTTTTTAGAAACTGAAGAAAGGATGTAAGTGTTGTATTCCGATACAGCTTAATTGACAACAAGCACCATGAAGCCATGTTATAGTACCACTTCAGGGTCTGCTTCTCCGGAAGAAGTCTTGGACAGTACTGCCACGGGTCAATTAGAGGAATGTCCACCATGCCTCAGTCTAAGAAATCTATAGTGTATCAGGTTTTAAAAATTCTAATGGCTAGTCATACCTCGAGGATATCGATGCTTTAGACCAGATGGTCCGTGAAAAAACAGAGCATCAAAATTTTATCCGCTGCAAACCCTGAGTACAAGCTCAGAAAACGGATATGCCACGTGGTTCGGAACCTGCCATATCGTAGAGGAGGTAGTCGTTACAGCTACCGGGGTAGTTCATAACTTTTTGGTGAGTCCGGAAAAACTAAGGGTTACCTGATGTCTTGCTTAGATCGATTACCTTTACAGCTAATCGGAACGCCCGGTAGTCTATGCACTTTTAGAAGGTTTTACAATACACAGGGTGATATTATTGTGTACGGATTCGGGTAGAACTGAAAATTACCCACTTTCAGCCTGTACTTCCCCAGCAAACTGCATCGAAGCCTTTTTGTGGTCCTTCCAGAGAGAAATATACGCTATATTTTTAAAGTCTGTCCGGAATTAATGGTTGAATCTTTTACCCCACACTGTTTGCCCTTCACTTACAGACGAGTTCAACGACAACGCGGTATCTTTTCTACTTAAAAACTCTCTTTTCTCAGTTGAACTCCTTCTCTCCCGGAAGTATAACCACTGTCCTGTTTCTTGGATCTTTTAGAGGGTTCATAGCATATTTGCAGAAATGAAAGTCTGTCAGGTGCAAGTCTAAGCCGTGATAATACTTAGTGGCCTTGGTCGGGTTCGTTTAAGGTTGCCTTAATGCTAATCGTACTCAGGAGACTCGGGTTCGAAAAGCACATCCGGAGAGCCATTGGTGTTCAAAATCACCATTCCATGTAGAAATCTCGTGACGTAGATTCCACCAGTCGAATTATCTACTCACTAAAATTCATCAACCACTCAGGACTGTTCACAAGCAAAGGAAATTAGATGGACCCAGTTCTGTGCGCAATGTGTGGCCACCTGGAAATATGAGTGTAAGTCCAGTCCCTTCCCACCCGCACAACCCAACGCCCCTCACTTAACTGACTGGAATTCAGCGTTGTCAACTCGAACGCAACATACACCTGTTACCTGGACAATGAAATTCGAATATCGAATCGGTTGCTAGGTTGCCAGCCATTCACCTTCTTATGCTGGGTGGGCTATGTTGCCATGACGCATCTGCTACCTGAAAACCTAACACTTGGGCATTCATGGGGGAACAGGGGAAATGTGAAATATTCATGTATGTACTGGTATGACTCAGGTCCCTGAAACCAACGCACGGTGGAGTTATCTGTCACACTGAGAACAGAACAGAACTAGTTGAATAGAGAGAGAGCCAACGAATAAGTAGCTCAGAGGAAGAATACTTTCAAAAGCCAAGTGAAACTTCCTTCACTCGAGGAACCAGTCAACACACAAACATGTGATGTGGATTCCTTGAGTGAAGGATAAGTGGCACTACATCCCGTCCAAGTGCCGGGAGTTTGCTGGCTCGAAACTCCTTGAAGTTTCATGGGATGTGCACTGCTGATGATTCCCGATAAGGATGAATCAGCTGTATAGTGGTTTTGAACGATAACAGTATATGTTCCCGGGGAGGTACTTTGAAACCTTAGCCTCGCCAGGTGCTATCGCTGCTCGACCAGGCTGTCTGAATTAACTGTGCTCTTCTTGATTTGTTTTGATCTCATTTATTGATGTGCATGTATCGACGTGAAGTCTTGGTAAACGATGCCAGAAACTTAGGTTAAAACCAACTCCATTGTTATGTGTTAGAATGTTGCTATCTAGGCTCTCAGGCAATGGAGCCCACATGCAGAGCATATACCATCTATCATTACAGTAACAACAGACCCTGTTAGAACCCATCAGAATCGGTTCGTGCACTCAGCCCTCTGGAATCCAGTGGATTTTATGCATTCTGGAACTCGGCAGATAAAGCAGACACACTTTATCGCACATAAAGTGCTCCCCCGTGCACACACTGCGTATGTTCCCGGACGCATATGTCGCTTCTATTTGAAAATCGGAGCAGAAGAATGTGTAGATTTTATTATCACTCGGCGGCTGTGGATGAACATCGTTCGGTTGTTTTTGTGCTTCGCTGACGCACGCTATCACAAGATTATTATTATTACTATTATTCTAGCAGCACATGAACCACTTGAATTTATAGCGCACTTGATGGACAGCATTCAGGTGTGTCGTCCTTAGTTCGGAAAATACACTTGGCGTGCGTATGCGTTGTACCGACCGACCACCTGGTCCCTCCCCGGTGTGTATGGGAACTACACGTTCGGCTATGCTGAATAGGCGATTTGTGCACCAGGTCACAGCTTCCGACCTACTGGGTGGGGACGAACCGTTTCATTGTCGCGTGATTGTTCGTTGGACGTGGCAAAGATCGTAAAACTTTGGAATGCGTGATTGTCTGACAGTTTTCTCTCCGATTCAGTACAGTTCGATCACAGTCCTTCTTTATCCCGTTCCTCGTCTCCCCCTCCTAGCAAGGACAACATTCCGACCCATTCATTGCGGACCTATCTACAACTGGGAAAATTGTAATATTACGGCCCTGCTAAGGATAACGTTCAGCCATTGGTAGTGAACACTGGAAAATTCTACCATTACATTCCCACTATTTAAATTCTAGCCTAAGAATTTCAAGAAGACAGAGGGTCACGCCTAACCTCTTTTGCTTTCAAATCCAGTCCATGTTTCCCCCTGTACGGGTTTTCTGATAGGATTACAGATGAGATAAACATCTGGACTCTACTGAGTTGATTCACCAAGGAATGGGAAACATATAGTTTCCGTTGACTTTCCTAAAGCAGATGAGAAAAGTCAGCGAGTTCACTTGAGGTTGAAAATAAGAGGTGAGGTTAATTCGAAGTTTGACCGTCATTCAGAGTGACCGAGTCACTAAAACGACCCTAAACTTTGGCTCAAGTCCTTACAATCTAGCTAAAAGAATCAGTGTACACTGAGCAGGTTTGGCCGACCGTATGGCGACAGGGACAGCATGCAATTGTTGAACATTCAGTAAAATCCAGATTGCCGAATAATTTCCTAGGTGATATTCACTAGCCGCTATTGAGCTCCTGCAACGGTTCACGAGAGATCCGATTGGCAGTCAGGAAGCAATCTACTCTGAGCTGGAAATCAAGCTCGTGTCTGCTTCTCTCTATTGGGTCCTGGATCGATCTGAAACCTCCCTTGATTACGATTGATATACTACATCCAAATACAATCGTAGCACTTAACTCATATTTCTATCGGGACCTGAACGGTTCCTGGATATTTGGTCATGAAATTTTTTGGGCCTAGTTGCACTCCTTTGTTAGCAACAAGTTAAAGAAGATACTAACTTACAACTATCCAGAATTTAAAAAAATGATCCAATGGATTCCGACAAACAAGTTAGCTAAGATATTGTGTTCTGAACACACTGACAGACTGAAGTGGGATTCAGCAAAGGTCTGGTTTCGAATCAGTCAAGGCAACCAAATCTCCGATACTTTCTTTTAAATCGATTAAGTGAACAGATGGCAAAATGTCACTGTCATTTCTGATCGGACTCGAACTCCTGATCCAACGCAGAACTACTGAAAGTCAGTTACTTATTTTATTTATTCATTTATTTATTTTATAGTTCAATAACAGCTTGACGATGACTGTATACTCCTTATCCTTTGTCTTCAATTGATTTCTTCAAACCCAGTAGACTGTCCAAACTGGTCCTGCTATTCTCAGCACAAAAATGGAAGATAAGAACCATAGTCAGAGAGGGGATATTTAAAGATTTGTGTGCAGAATATTCTAGAAGATATTAGTAGTGGGCTTGTTGCTCGAAGTGTCACGAGAGTTGTCGACCATATATTCATCGGTTACATGTTAATCGAAAGAGTGGCCTAAACTTCAACCATTTCCCCTCAGTCATTTGTGAGTAACAACTGAGAAACCATCCTCCTTTCCTTTATTTTACTTGCACTACTCAGGTTTGAACGCACTACGCTGAGTTGAATTTGGTGAGAGCTAAGAAGTGAGAAGGAATACCGATTCTCAACATGAGACCCTCCACCTAACAGTCCTCCTTAGAACGGTCCCCTCTGTAGCATGACTGAGATCTCCGAATCCTTTACTGTCCAAAGTATCTCATAGCTACGAAGTTTTGAGCCCATGTCACTGCCCTCCTCAGTGTAACAAACACCAATCAGCGTCCAGGGTGGGAGTTTTGACTCAAAAAGCTAAGTTTGAGGCTGATGTGTTTTAGGGTGCATAGGGTGGATTGTGAATGAAAGAGTACAGTGTATGAATAAATGACAGCTTACTCTTCTCATGACAAAATAGCCGAATTCGGTCAGATGAAAAATGTGCTATCCTACAGAAACTAAACATCCAGGCAAGGATTGTGTCAGAAATGGGACCAAAATAGGGAAACCACTGTAGTTTGATCTGGCCATTTGGATCGGTCACTCAACACAAAACCTTGCCTTTGGTATGTTCCCGTACGCTGTGAAGGGTCTGCGAAACGAGTGTGCATTTTGACTGATTTAACCACAGTGTAAGGTGTGTAGTTGGGTAGTCACATCCAGGATACTACGTATTCGACCTTTCTACCATGGGAGAAGGATATTTAGACCGAACCAGTTTGACAACACTGGTCTATGCAGGCCGGATTCACGTTTATTGACAATCGATATAACAGGGCGCCACTGTGTCATTACGGGTATAGTCCATAAATCTTATTCAGCAACAGCCTGATCAAATCATTTATGAATTTGCAACCTGGCCTTCGGACGTACTGATTTTCCCCGTACAGTATGGCATATGAAGAAGCTTTCGCACTGAAACGACGAAACAAGAAAGCACTCACATTGGAAGCGGGTGAAAGTCCTCAAAAAATTGAAGAATTTGGAAGTAAACTGGCGGACATGAAAAGGCCCGGTTTTAGGTAAAGTCCGTTTCACTTGTATGCATCGCTGTGAAAATGGCCTTGGTGCTGCACTCTGCATTCACCAACGACGACCTATTCTAAATATCATCCACTTCTTATAACGACCATTTCTGTAACTCAGAGCCTTTCTGAAGTTGTGCAGAAAAGGCAGATGGGTAGTGTTGTAAAATTCGAGTTGAACAACCTGAGTATTACAAAAATATGTGCATGTCCTATTCCGTGTAATCCATCCGTCCATAGCGCTCATTATCCCCGCTGCTCTAAACAGATCCCGAAGATACCGCAGGTTCGACCTAAAAGTAACCGCCGGTGGCATTAGGATTCTAACAGAAGTTCGTCCTAATGCACTTGCCAAGCAAATCTGTCTAGGAATTCAAGTGACCACATCGATTCACTGATTTCACTGAAAAGTCGGTGAAAACGGCTATTTCTGTGTTGATTTTGTTCCATCATCAGAAACAGCAGCGCACATGAAAACATTAGCTTGCAAGTTCCCGTCTGGGGGCTGACTGCCGTGTCAACATCAGACAGTTCCAATGAAGTAGCAATTGAGACCGAAGGCCTGGCATAAACGCGTGGCATCCAAAAACGTCTACTATTTGGGCTGGTATTTCACATGAGATACCATTGAAGTTAAGTTCCCGATTTCCATGGTAGTTTGAGTGATACACTACAAAGTGCAGTTCATTTTTGCTATATAAAAACGTGAATTCGTTGGAGGTTTTTCAGATCCAACCAAGCATTTCATTACTTCGTTTTCTTATCAAGTTTTATAGCGTTCATTTGGACGAATATTACTGGAGTAACAACTAAGTAGGAAGTATTATCACCGGCTGATTCGAATGAGGATCAAGTATCCCTCACAACAGCGCCTTATTTCTGAATTGGACTGAGAAATCCTCCTACGTTTTCGGTAGTGATAGTCTCAGTTCTCATCTATTCCAAACAGGGACTGAAGCCACCAGCGCAGATTCTTGTTTGTAATCACTCAAAACTGGTCGGGCCCACGCCTTACGCCCCCCGACTACGCTCTCACTTTGCCTCATACCTAATACCCAGATTCTTTTCTCACTGGTCAAATTGCATGCTCGCCCATTCTGTCTGATATTCGCTTATTTTGATTCTGAAGACTTTCTCGTTTCATAGCGAGAAAAAATCATGCTTCGGTTTGTATGATTAGGAAAAAAATCGACGGATAAAGGCAAACAATCCCAGAAAACTGACTGTCCACCATCCGTTATAGCTACATTGACAAATGAATCTCTACATGTCTACCCAACCCCTATGTGGGATAATCCTACCACCCCAGTGATGCCCTTCAGTGATGCAGTTTCCACCGAATGAAACGAAAATAAAGATAGACAAGGAAAAATTGGGACGGACTGTTTGTAGGGTGGCTGAAATCGGGAACACGCTATTGGACGAAAAAATGTGGCGTGTCGCAAGTTGGGAAGCTTTAGTTTCAGTCGATAGTGCACGCTCGCAGTTGAACTGACAAACCCAAATAGAAAACTTCATCCGACTGGTTAAAAATAAAGCATGTGTTGGGAAAATTAATAGTAGTAATTCATTCCTCTACTGACTTTGAAGTTGTGACTCCTGCAAACAACAAACTCAGTATCGGATAAGCTCCCCACAGCCACCACGAAAACTGTATATAAGCCTTATGGTTCAAACGATATGCACGGAATGCCCAGTGTTGGCGAATTACCTTGTGTGGACAAGCTGATAGCTCATTTCCCAAAGGTCGACAACCCATCCGCCACCCCGACTTGACAAAATTTTTGTAGTTTGAACCGATAACGTTGGGTAAATTTTGTTCCGTTTATTTGTTGGTTTCGTCTGTAGGTCCTGAGAACAGGACCTCAACTATCAGTACCGTTATTCTACTATTGAATGGCTGATCATGATAAGACATCATTGGGTTTATTTGTGTCAGTGACAATGGGTTGATAGTGCATGCTCGTCCCCATCCATAAATTAGTCCACCAAAATCCATTCTTCTGTATAATGAGGAAAATACCGATAAGCTGGTATCCCAATTGATGCCCAACCCCCCTGTCATTGTGGCGTCCAGAATGGATGCAGCAAAGATTAGGATGAGAACATGAGAAGTCCGACTCACTGGGTCCCCGAAACCTGTCTAACTTCATATAAAGTAGCTTCCGTTAATTGTGTATTTCAACCCCCCCTCCACCGGCCACTTGAGTAGTGTCTTCAGTTCATTGTACATGTGGGTTACTTTCCGCGAGTTAGGACGTTCGCACCACACGTTTACACATGCCTTCTCACCTGTAGCACCCAGTTTACCAGCTTGGTTGATGAGCAGTTCTAAGTATGTGGACGGTTAGCTTCAGATCGTTTTCATCAATATTGTCTGTTGTTGTTCATATACTTCAGCCCTATTTGTCTGGTCGATTAGATCGACCCGTTGGACGTTTGGGTGTGCTGGTCATTATTAGGTCCTTAAACTGGGCACGCAGCATCTGAGAGAAAAAGCTCATCTTCGGTGAGTATTCTATCGTATCACGAAATTCACACGCTGCTGCGCTCTCGAAAACTGGATAGTCGAACATAGTAAATGGTAATACCACGTAAAATCACCATGTACGCCGTAGGTCCCTTTTTTGTGGTAAAACATAACGGGGCGTAAGAAACCATGTTTGAAACATCCATATTGTGTTATTGGTCACATATCCACATACCCAGGGTCAACAAGACTCCCTTCAACAGAAACTACCAAGCTTGTGTGAGAATGATAATGACTTTCGAGCTACCTAAATTGAGCCAACATGGTACAACTACTTGGTGTGAACTTTTACCCAGACAATAGCTGTGACCATGTGACCACCTGGGCTCGACAAATATTCGTCTGTGCATCAGTCGTCGTAGGTTAGAGCTACTTTGAAGTTTCCAACCCATGGCGGTTACAGATCTCCTCACTTTTAACAACGGAAGTCAACCGTAGGCTTGTGTCTAGATTTGAACTATAATTAGAATTCCTACTAAAGGGGTTGCAAGCTCTATACAAGCTGTACAAGGAAACTGTAACAATGGAGGGGCATACTGTTTATTTTTTGCCGTTATCACCTTGTATTCGTAACATAATTATAATGAGATTCGGAGATTCGCCAATGCTAGAGAATCCCTTTATTGCCCACAATCATCTGATGGAGTACAAAAACGAGCACACCATAACTATATCTCTGACTAACAATCACTTACCGTTTGCTCCGGATGACACAAGTCGCCATGTTCGTTCATCAGCGTCTGCGAAGTGGAACAAGCCCCACAACGCGAACAGGTATACAATCGAAATGAGTCAATCGTGTTCGCACAGGGATTGTGTGTATCAAATCGATCGCGGACAATGGTTTCGAAACCACATTCACAACACCGAAGTACGTGAACGAGAATCGAAGATGAGGAAGATGTTGACAAGTTTCTTTGGCATGGACTGGTTAAGTTATCTTTGGTGATCATTATCTGACCCGCTGAGTTCGACGGAGACTCCATTCTACCGAGTGGATTGGGGTTCAGTGTACTGCGACATAAAGGTGTTCGCAGCCGTGTGGAGGCTGCTTTGCGCTGTCACTGTCCGCGACTGGTCAAGCCGGGTTACGCAGGTCTGTCAACATGCGCTGTGTTGGCCTGAAATGACGCACACGCAAACTTCTCGTGCCCTGTTGATATCACAGAGCGCGAACAGATTGCCAACCCACACTCACGCGTACGCACATACATGCACACGGTGCATACACGGACGCACGCCGGCGACACGGATCACTTTAGCCTAGCTGTGTGGCTGACTTATCTGCGATCAGTGTAAGCTATCATTTTATTGGCTGGTCGGCTAACCGCGCCATCCAATTAGGTCTCAGATAACCCAGTCACTTGCCACGGGCGCCACATGTGCATGTACGCCATCGGACACCACGCCAAACAGGTGAGGGGGGAGTAATTGCATCCAAATTGCTCGGAAGGGGTGATGAGTGATCGACAGGGACAGATGACGTCGAGAAACTGGTGACAAACCATGCCAAGCCACCCTCTTCATACTGGAATCACTTGAGAACAGAAGTGGACAAAATGCTGGGCAAACGCAAACAACCGACAACAGTTTTTCCTACCTATAGCTTCTCAGTCACCATTCGGCTTCACTCTGCTGACATAATGGACTTCCAGCACTGACCGTGCCGATATAACGGTAAAATCCTGTGGGGCGGGGGTCCATCGCCTCAGAGATAACCTTCATGAGGGATTACCTCGCAGAAAAGACCATCCCGCAGAAGATTCCACTTCTGTTGGGTCCATTGAAGTTCCTGTTGAAATAAAATTACTTGGCGAGAACAATTTTCAGCTCAAACTACTTTTCGCGCCATTTCTGATCAGGAGACCACAAACTTGTTCTACTTGTCTAACGGCTGCTTAGATGCTTATCCATAACGGAAACCATTGCAAGTTCAGTCGACGTTTCTTGGGTAAGGCAAACAAACACAACGTAGTTTGTGCTTGTATAGCCAGGTTTGTCTGTATACACTTAAATGTGGTACATAGAGAAGGTATATTAACAAGCCCAGTAGCTGTTTTTATTCGGTATCCCATCATGAGTTATTATCCTCCACGCGACCCAACACGACACACATTAGGTCCACATGATTAGTTGCCGTAGTGTGCCGAAATCCCCTACACAAGGCTTTGCTTTCTTTGACACTGCACCTTCATGTTGTAGTTGACCTGGCTTATGCCCTACTGATTTGTTCTCATTGGACCCACTAAGTAAACCAGGTACGGCCCTTTGCCGCTGAATGTATTTCGGGTTCAAAGTCATGTATCCTGCATCTAGGGTTGAGTAACGATTGTCAGACGCTCGAAGTGAAAGGTATTTCCCACAGCTGTCTCAACCATTAAGCTGTTATCCATCTCAAATGCCACCACCTGTTGTCCCCTCCATTAGGTGGTCTTTTCAGAGGAAGACAACCATAATTAATCGACTGACTAGACTCAACCAAATTATCTCAAGTTCGACATGACTGAATTCATGATATTTTGATAACGTGACTTTAGCTGGCTAAGATCTTTCCAGTGATATGTACGCATTACAGAGGAAATGGTGTTCTGTGTGCTTCTGAGCGGAGAAAGTGCCTGTTTTCAGACAGTCCACATGTGTTTCCATACACTATCGTATAGATTGAGAGAATTTATCGTTCATAGTAGTTGAACCGTTAGTGGTGCAGGCAAATTTGGTTGGTAAGCACCTGTCCTGCGTGAAGGCATCAAGAGTACGGTATCAGCACACAGATAACTTGTATTCATAATAACTTTACTGATGAACATTTGTTGTAACGACGAACACAAAATGTGTTGATTATTTGCAAGTGGTTTGCGTAGAATCAGATGCGATGTTACGGGTAGATCACTGACGCTAGCACAGAGCAAAATGAGAAGTTTGAAGTGCAAGCTTTTGACTTCAAGGTCTGGTTCTTGAGGGCACGTAACCAAATTTGAGCAACCTGGGGCTTCCTACGGCCCGAGTGGTAGACACCTACTGAATGGGTATCATTAGTGAATGACTCAAGCTACTGTGTTTCGAGCTCCTAACGTGCATAAACAGGTCTCTTTGTACTCAGCGGTTCAGGTTACGCAGCAGCTTCGACTTCTTGAAGTCCTTTAAGATCTCATTCATGGACATCAATCTGTTAAGACACTCCAGCTGAAACTGGAACATGGTGCACCCATCTTATGACAAGCGGACGCAAAATTTCACACGATTTCCAGATCGTATGGATAGACTGTAAGCTCTGTTTGAACTGAAGCGGAGAATGGCCAAATCGTTTTGATAGGTAAATAGGGAAACCCATGAAAGGATCTTAAGAATTACTGAGGATCTATGGACGATCTTCACAATTCTCACAATCAGCAACACAGGTGCTCAGCACTGGAAATTCCAGCTGACCTTTCAGATTTTTTACCTTTTTCGACATGAAAATTATGTAACCGAAGGTTAGGATTCTGCCTGGAACTTGGAAACATCGCATTCGTGTAATCCTAAACCCCATACGGTCCGCGTTTGCATTCATATCACTCTGTTTGAATAGTTTCCCTTCTGTGCTTCCACTCTAGCTGGTTCACACAAAAACGAAAGAGCAGTTGGCCCAATTTCCCCCTTACTAGATCACACAGGGGTTTAAACTCTGGACATCTGACGTGCGATGCCCGCGTGTTTCCATTTATCCACCAGCTCCTGGCGGAGATGCCCGAATTATTAGGTCCGAACCGGCGAACCTGTTCGTCTTCGAGCGATGGGACTGGTCTTCTCGTATGAACTAGTCCGCATATGGGAACCGTGTAGTTGAATTTCCCAAGGGATGGTTTCTCCTGGAGGATGATGAGTGCACACAAATTTTGGATTCTTCTGTGCGGTAGCTTCTTTTCGAAGTGGTCCCCTTTTGTGCGATCAAGTTATCTATCATTGTCGTGTAACCTCGCACCATTTACACGGTTATTTTCTAGTCCTGTTCGAATAGTTTCCTACCAAGCACTTGCTGTTATTGAATAACATAAGTTGAACAAAATTCCTACTCCTAGAAAATAACAAGCAAACAATGTTTTAAAAATACATAATAATTGTTCCAACGCCTTCGTTTTCTCCTCTTCGATGAGGTGTATTTATCTAATGCATAATGAAGGGTCACACTTCAAGTAAAATGAAGGGCACGATGCCGCTGGATGACGGCCGATTCACAAGTCATACTCCGTTTAATAGCTCTACCAACTTAATAAAGATTGGCTAAAGTGCAATCCTATGAGGTCAGACAGTCCCCCATCCCCTGACTAGGGACAAAATTAAGGTTTACGTCTGTGGATAGTTGCAGGATGCGTGCATTCCATCCAGGAGCTTGCTAGTGATGGACATAATAACCAAGTATACAACTGCCCTCCTTTGGAGAAGAGACCAGCCCTCCAAACAGATCATGGTATGCCTGTCTGACAAGACTCATTCTATGGCCGTCCCAGAATACACTTCCCATAAGCCTCTTTCGGTAAATTCACTTAAGTGATCTCTCCAGAGCGAGGAAAATCCACATGGATCCACGATAATTGCAGATAAAATTGCTTGCAGTTTCCAGTTTGGGCAGTCGTGAAACAATTAAGGCATGAATGCCATGGAATCTTAATAAGAAATATCTTCAAATTGATCGTATTTTCATAAAGCAGTCCCATTTGATTGTAACTCCAATCAAGCGTTTTAGAAACCTGATGTTGCAAACTTTACTTGAGAAAATTCGTCACTACTTTCGTAGTTCCCAATGCTTTCAACAAATTCCTCATTTTTGGGAACTGGATAAGATGTTCGTGCCATGTCGCTGACGTATGTATGGACATCAATCACGAGCTGTGATATTGTTTTGAATATTCCATGATTGGATGTAGTCCATTCACAAGCGGAGTGAGTGAGCAAACGGCCAGCTGATACGGACTGTGTTTTCTAAACGAGTGCGGTATTTGCAGAGTGCACTTTAATGAGAATGAGTAGGTCGGATGCGCACAAACGATAGGGTTCGGGCAGGGCGTGTAGGGAGAGCGACCAGGACAGAAGCAATAAAGACTACGAGTTACCGTTGCACGTATTTAGTAGCCAGGGGTACCCGCTTTCACTCTGTTTCAAATTGAAAAATGGATAGGTAAGAAAACGGGTTACGTGAATAGCGATGTGGCATATGGCCAGTGACGAATGAGGTGAGGTGTGCCATCACAAATGGGCTCGGGAACGGACACAGGACCAATGAGATGGAGATCGCACTGAAACGAACCGAGAGGTTCGGAGGCATACATGATAGCACATCTTTTTATCGATACTATAACAACTTCAGCTTCAATCATCCAGAAAGTATAAGAGTTCAATTCACAAATATCTTTCCAATGCTAACAAATACTTTTTGTGGGATAAGTACAGTTTGTGGCGAAATACGCTCGCTTGTAAATTCCTCTGCTATTAATGGGCAACTCATCCGAATCGCTCGTTTATTATATTATTCAAGTAGAACGTAATGTTGATGAGAACTCAGGGGACTGCGCCTATCTTGCGAGTCCCTAGAAGGGCGGCACCAGGAATAGATTGTCGAAGAGTTTTCAGAAACCTTTATGAGCGGTGTGTTATTTCAAGGAAATAAGCATCTCTTGTTTTCAATCAATTGTTTTGCCTGTGAAACTGACCATCATCGTTAGCAGTATGATAGCCTGCTGTTATAAGCACCATGACAACAAAAATGACCACTTAACTGATTTTTCATTAAAACTGGTTCTCTCAATAAACTTGAAACGACAGGTGGCTGAAATACGATAGTTTGTCGACCGAGTTGCATGAAGTACGTTGTAGATTAACTCTCAAAAATTATGCCGATAAAGTGCACATCAGACATTGAGACTAAAGAAGAATGCCATCATAGTGATGGGAGACAAGAGAGGATTGGTAATGGTGATTGTTTCAAGTGAATGCGCCTTCTTACTGGTTATAGGATCAGATATTTCGTTCCAGTAATACGTGAGCTGTTTAAGGAAGCAGGCTACATCTACAGTTAAAATCACCCGTGCTTGACTGTAAGGATGATGCGCAGAAGATTTTCAAATGATTACGGCAGAAAGGTTACTGAATTAAAATTGAGTGACAGGCACGCGGATGCAAGGTATGTTGGGCATTTTAGATGGAAGACGTATGCATTTCACATGGAGCTATCCGTCCTCAGAGGACTGTAAGCTTCGAAAATCACCGCTCCTTTCTGGAAGTCATTTTTTAACCAAAGGCTGCAGCCGAAGTGTAGAACAACAACGATCGCGATTCTATGGTTTCCATTTGAACTAACCTTCCGAGAACCTTCATGACACTGCCTCATCAGAAGGCCTCAGTCTTTCCGTCGATGATCACACTTTCTAATGGTTGATTCCCTAGAATTCTAAATAAATAGCGACGTGTAATTCCATTATGGCCCAAAATACGAGACAAACTTTACGCGCCTCGAGTAGAAAAGTGGTCTCCAGGTATGCATTAGTAATCCTTGTTGGAAGTAAGCCTTAGTCCGCTACTAGTCTAGGCAAGGTTTCTTATTTTTGAAGCAGTTAACGCCTAAATTGTGATAGCCTGGTTGTTGTCGTTTCTGTGCCACAGGGAGCTAAGTGGTACTTTGGGATATCAGGTAGATAACTCCCCGAGAACAAAGTGCAGGTGGATTCTTAGGTCATTGTTGCATAGGGTCTGCAAGTGATGTGAAGGGGGGGGGGATTCAAACACCGAGGTTTGGAAAGCAAGTTCACATAGATTGAGAAATACTACAAACCTAGCTTGAATTGCACTTATCTCAATGCCTTCGGTGGCATCTGATAGCCAACTCTTGCCGATGTGGATGCGTAGTGGTCTGCTGCATAATAATCATTGATGCCCAATTTCAAGGAAGCACAGTGCTCTTGACAAGGTTATGTGAGGAATCGAGCGAAACAGTGATCAAGCAAATTGCGAAATTCAAGTGACAACAATTCGGTCATTGACAAGTGGAACGGCACCATAGGCTTTTTTAATCTCTGTTGTTCTGTAAAGGTACTGGTTATAACTGTTAGACTTTGGTCTGTTAGCAGAATGTGGTCTAACTCTCTGGATATCAGCAAGCTAAAGTATATTATATGGGCGAATCTGTCGTGTTATTATCAAGTGCTCATGATTCACTTGTCTATGGATATGCAATTAGCCTGTACCAGGATCTGAGTTCCAGAGAGCAGCGTGCAGGTGATTCTGCTGAATAAGCGACCTTTCTTGCTTGCTGCTATATGGGAGAAATTGTTGACTTTGTCTCCAACCTCCCTGCTCATCACTGTACTTTCTTATGAAAGGTTATTCCTCTAGCAAACGGGTTGTCAAACTTTTCGAGTTACCGCCCCTTCAGTTTCACATATACATTGCCCACATCCCCTCAATTACTTAAATTAGGTGAACAGTTAGTCCTACGGTGGTGCACCAAAAGTGAGATCCCTCCGAAGTCAAATCACTCCTCAGAAGAGATTCACTAACCTTTACAGAGTAGTTCTTTATCTTCAGTCGAAGTTACTGTACAGCAAAAATTATAACTAATGTATGGACAGGTCTAACTGTCATATCACCAAAACAGTTCTCAGATTCCCATGCTCATAAATTTGGAATCTGGTTTGACGGTTGGAATAAGACCCATTGATTGTAGTGGAAACTTTATCTCCTGACTAGGGCTTTGGGAGCAAACATTTGACCCTTCCCACAATTCTTTCATTTCCTCCTAGTGATATGAATTTTTTGGATATCCGTCTTAGCCCTGTCATTTTTAGTGCCACTTTTAACAACAGTGTATTTTCAAACCACCGAAAAAATCAGTCAGTCCTCATTGACTAAATCGCATTCAGATAGGCAGTGCGGACCCTGAGCAGGCTTGGTTCGTAATCCTGTAATCACAAGAGTATGGTTGCGTACACTAAAAATCCACATTGAAACTGGTGTTTTTCATAAAAGCACAATTCCGAGATCGGTGGATCGACTTAAGCCGTCCCACTTGGTTCACACACGATCCACATATTTACTGCAGTAAGCGCACATGCACGTGGCCGGGTGTCTCGTTTACAAAGACGGTACGCCCAACTGGAGAAATCGAACGGACATTTTGATGAATAGAGCAACTGTGTCAACTGACCTTAAATACCGACGATAGTAAAAAAATTTCTATCGTCGTTCATCACCATCCCCGATCTACATTCGCCCTTTCGCCCTTTAATACACTTAATCGTCCCACATCAAGGCGGTGTCATCTACTTGCCAAATGTTGCTGCATATTTTACCTCGCAGCAGACATCTGTACCAGTATGACGTGGTCCCGGTTTCATGGCTTCGATTAAGGGGAGATCCACGGAAGCATTAAGAACAGTGAACGATACGGCTTTGAGGGTGCGACCATTAACCTAGAAGGTCAACGGATTTACACCAAGTCTCTAATCTGGACCTGTTCATGGGATTTTACAAGGCGACCACCATACCTAGAGCATCTGTAGCAAGGTTCGTTGTCCTTCAGTCCCAGAGACGGACTCAAAGATGGTGTACTTTTAAGGTGTACTAAATAGTTCGCTAACAGCATGTAGAAACCGACACGAGCAGCCATGTTATGTGTGATATACCAGCAGGCTGAATTCATTCTCACACCAAAACCTGCTTTCATTGTTACTACCACGTACTCCCCGTTATGT
>SJOL01007640.1:1174839-1223385 GCA_004794785.1 Opisthorchis felineus
CAGATAATCTTCACTTCGCTGGAGAACACCATCAGTCAGATGAAGCTCACTGAACCCTGGAGACCTGAAAAGTCTCGGTAGTTTCCGCCAGAATATCAACAGCTGGGAATAATAGTCCTGTACTTTTTGTGGTTCAATGGAATTTTGGCCATCAGATCACATAATGTGTTAAGAAGCCCTTAATTGTTGACATACCGGTTACGGTTTTCTATGGTGTTCTTTCAGCCTGGATATTTCTGTAGCCATGAGTTAGCTTAATCAACTTTGGCTCGTAAGTACTTTGGCCATTATTAATTCCTCTTAGGTAAATTCCGGCTTGTTTGATGACTTCAAACAACCCTAAGTCTCCAGGTGCATTTACCAGCGTTAACGGCTCAGATTGAAAATGCGAAAATCCCAAAACGCTGCTAAACGAAGAATCTTGGGCTGACTGTTCAGAGGGCTGGACTGGAAACAAGAGAGATTCCTTCTGCTAAAGCATGAAATCACATGGTTTGCCTGATTAGGTTAGCTTCATAAACTGGTAGTTATTATGGGAATATGGTTTCATCCTCCAGATGCTTAGTTCACCCAGAGATTAGGATGCACCAAAATGTCCAACTTATGCATGGTGAACCGTGTCTTACCCGGCCTCTGTTGCCCGGCCAGATACGAATTACATGTCCAACAGGCTGAAGGAGTTCCTTTCCTGTTACCATGTTCCGTCTTCAAGTGCACAAACACGCAACTGTCGATTCCATATTGGCTTGACCATGAATGCCCACCTGTGGTGCGTCATATGAAGTGTGATCCATGTCTAACGAGAATCAGTAGTATCCAGTGCTGTCAGATTGAACGGTCATCTAGCATGGGAATCCATGCTTCTGAGAGATAAAGGTGAACAAGTCAACGGACGTGGATCACATGTGTGCAAGTTTAACGAAATCAATCCACTGACCATCCGACTCGGTTCCCATAAGGAAATATTCAACGTCTATGGAATGTTCAAGCTACCGAGCAATCCTTGTATACCACATGTGGAGGATTGAACACTAGGAAAACCTGAGCGCGGTCAATGTGAATCCCACCAGCTGCTTACGCGAATCGTTGGGATACACCAACCAGAGAATCTCACAGCACTGTAGTCAGTGCATGAACTAGGGGAAGGGGGTTAGCATCATCCTATAAACAGAAACGCATGCAGTGTTCCTCCTCCCAGTACAAGAAGGCTCGGTAAGGTGATTCTGTCGTATACTACTTATGAAGTTGAAAACACTGCGACAGCCCACGATCTGTTTCGCCCTTCTTGGGGCTTATCAGGTAGGCCAGTCCCCGAGTTTCTGTGAACCTTATGTTCTACCTGAACCCTACCTGATGGGCCCCAAGAAGGGCGCAACCAATCGTGGGCTGTCGAAGAGTTTTCAGCTACCTTGTGTGTAGCATATTAGGTCTATACAATGTATTGCGATATCTCGAATATCATATCAATTGAAGCATGACGCGGCCCGGTGCAGTACATTCAGCTGCTTAAAAATATCATAAACGAGCTATTCAGCTGGGTTCCAAGTAAGTCCCCCGTGGAAACCAAATTGGTATACAGATGTGTGTAGTAGTCGAATAATTCTGTCTTGTTCGACGCTGGATTATCGCTGTTTTTGGGAAGAAGACCAGGAGATTGATTCTGAAGGTTCGCAAAGGATGATGAACATCTCATCTGAAAACTCCTTACTCAAAACTATCAGCTGTGCAAAAAAAACTGCCCTTGAACGTGCTTTTGCGTTAAAATTCCAGTTTTTTTCTGGGATAGTAGAAAACTCTGATCCGGCACAGTGGTCCGAGCAAGCGGCCGAGAAACTATGTTGGGGAGCCCTTAAGTATACTCCAGGCTTTTTCACGCAAAGTGACTATTCTTCTTTTAGTGATAAACATAGACGCGCCGTTATTTCTACGGCATGCTTTATGCAGGAATCCTACGAAGAGGGGACGTCAAGAGGAAACGGGCTATATCTGGCCTTTCATACGGGATGTCCTATTTCCGGGAGAAGAGAGTTCCACACCGAATCAAGGATGACGAGAGGAACGGTATTGTAGCCTTTCGGGTGAACAATCTCTCGTTGAAGTAATTGCTGAATTCTCTGGTGACTGTGTTGCTTGGAAGAAAATAGACTTGGCTGATGAATTTTGCGCACTGGATCATTCATTGTGCAATCCTAGCTTTAGCGTGAACACATTTCGTTGATTCTATAACAGTAACAATCAGACAGGACTCAGACAGTGGGCGATATCAACTTCCTGCCAGAAACCTATCCCCATTCTTCAAAACTCTGTTTACTTAATCTGACCAGACCACAGAAATTGCTCAACTTTATTGGTGAGCATACCATTGTTTCTCTGAAGCATGACTCTTCGGAGGCGTCGTATATTAGACAATCGGGAGCTAGTCATTTGTTGCAATTCTTCAGAAAGTTTATGTTTCAGGAGTCCGTTCTTTGGGGGTAAGTCTTTATTTACATCAAAGTATAATGAACCGAAAATGTCACCTTTGGCTGGAATGACACCTGCGTAGGTGCCACCGTACATGCTAGTGATTGTACTCAAGAATCACGAACCCAAATACACAGCCCACGGAATTTGGTTTTATTACCCCAAATTCACCAAAAAATAGAACTAGTGAGATCAGTCGCCCATCCTGAAGATCTGCATCAGCTACAGATTCATTCTTACAGGCCCCAATACACTTTCCATTTTCTAGTACGGTATTACTTACTACTCTAATTTCAACTTCATAGACTGGCTACGTCTTGGCCTCCTCTGTCCCATCTCAGAATGAGCATTCCAGTCGAAAGTCGCGGTAGGAGTAAACACCGAAACAACATCAAACACGCACTACGAACACTCCACAAACCATAAGTGAGCTGTACGGTACCAGGCGAAAACACTGAAAACACTGATGCCTTTTAATTGGCACAGAGACAGGCACCCAACCAGTTGATCGGTCAGTTTGGTTAACACAATCCACAACCATTGTATGCTTGTGCATAACTTGTGTAACCCCTTGAGTACACCAAGCGAAGAAAGTAATGATTATGCAATGTGTGCTTACGTGCATAATTTCTTTGACGTTGCGATGTTAGTATGAAACTTACCTGTTCATTTTATTAGTCGCCTTGGCAACTATTCACGAGCACGAAATGAATAGTTTTCAATTAACCAACCATAGTGCTAGCAAACATAATGTACCCTGTGCGAGCCTGGTGCACACACAAGCAGGCACGTAACCAGATGAGCACACAAATAACTTTTGCGATGGAATGCAACTTTGCGGTTAGGTAAGTATTTCAACCAGGGTTTATGTAAATCTGTACGACGTGACGCGCAACTGTAATCTTGCTGGCCAAACAACAAAGACAACCACACACACAAGCGCGTGTGCACCTCCACTGTGTGAGAATAGACTAGGCATCGGTAACAGTGTTTTATTCGTTCTCTTTGACTCTACAGTGGTCATCCTCGTCCTTGAAGTAAAGATAAAAGGTATTTCTGCACTCAACAAACAGTTGGAAGGATAGACTAAGCATTGTTTACCAAGTTATGCTATATACACACACCAAGGATTGGGGGTATCATCTTGGAGACGATCGTCGTGTCATCGCCAAACACCACAGAAAGGGTCTGGGTAAACATGGGGTGACCTAATCCGTCGGTGAGAGACATGCCACATCGAGAATTCTCAACAGAAACATTTACAGCACATTCATACGATATACGACAGCTTTTTCTGACATGAGTTATCGTGCAAGAGGGCGAGCACTCGTGTGAATATCTCACAGGAAAGACCCTACGACCAGTCGAGCTACTGTGTGCCCCCTAATCCACTGGGTGAATGGATTAGACCGCAAGATGGCTTGCCTGATCCATCTTGATTTGTGGAGTGGGTGACAGGTTAAGCCGATTTGAAAACTGATCGTAATCGGTGCATTCCGTTATTGGAGGAAAAGTACACTCGAGCATAAACTGAGTCACATTTCAGGTAATCTGTGAATACACGTCATACTCGAGTTGAGAGCAAGCACATGCACGGAAGGGGACATACGGATGGGTGGATGGGAGTTTTACTAAGTATGAAGTGGTGGTCGATCAACCAGGTGAATAAGGGTGCGTGTTTCCCATGTCAACGCGATGAACAGAAGGATACAAGAAGAGCCACAGGTTATCTGTCTTTTGAGCTGAGTGCGTGCGTGCGTGTTTATAAGGACTAATGGAAGACAGTTGCATGCTTTACGTTATGAGTATCTCCAATCCGAGCGTAAACTGAGGTTGGGTGTATCTGATGGCTGATCAAACCAGGCAGCGGATTAGTGAGGTTCAAGTGGCCAGTTTCGCAAGTGACTGGAAGACTGAATGGGAAGAAGGGATAAAACTCCCTGGCATAAACGGATCATGAAAAGCTTAGGAAAAAGTATGATCTGCAAGGGATCCAGTTCCACATCAGCCTAACTTGTGTTTTATATTTTCTATACATGAATTTGCATTCATCGCTTCAGAAAGGTTCGAAAAAACAATCAATAGTGTGTGCCACCAGGAGAATAAACCGCGACATCTCGAATACCCTGTCAAATGAAATATAAGGTGGCATTTGTGTATCAGTTGAAGGAGAACGGAATAAACAAGAGATTAAACTGGGATCCACTTGAGTCTCCTATTAGCACCGAACGAGTGGATTTCGCCATTTCGTACAGTTTAGCGCTTGGTTAGAACACAAGGTTGACGGAAACTTGGGGGCTTATTCCACCAAGAAGGGCGAAACCGACTGTGTGCTGTCAAAGAGTTTTCAGCTACCATCAAGAAAATACACTGCAACATCTCGAATATCGTACTAACTGAAATATAAAGCAGCATGTTCAGAAACAACGGCTCCGCGATCGGCTCCAAGCGTTTTTCAATTGACTGAATTTGCATTCAATTTTAACAACACAACCACTCACTGTAGCGGCATAAGTGAACACGACCAACAATCCTTCTTTCCTTCTCAAGCCCTAATTCCCACAGCACACCAGGAAATTCACTGGTGATCCGTTCGAGATAGCTCAGCCTTGAGTCCGCAAAGCTGCTGACCAGAAGGTCCACGGTGCGAACCCAACCCTGGCCTTTCTGTTGCTTGGTACAAGCTCGGATATCCTGGAAAAACTCTCACATTGCATGACAGTATTGCAATGAAGGGGTGTCAAATTTATTGGATTCAGTTTGATTTTGACTCGGCCTGAACAAATAATACGATTTTACTTTAACCCGGTTGCTAATTGTCTATCCTCCGCAGAATAACTACAACAATGATGTAAAGAAGAGCAAACCATTTCTTGAATTAGAGTGGCAGAGCAGACAGAATGAAAATGTGCGTTATCTTAGGAATGAAACCAATCAGCTGACCGTTTGGTCGTATTTACGACTTGTATGTCGTTGTTTCCATCCTGCTAACGTGTCACCTTGCTTGTAACTGGCATGGTCAAGCCAGCTTTCGAGGGAAAAAATGTTTTCAAGGCTCTTTTGCCATAAACATAAACATTTCATCAACCGCCTTCGGAGCTCGCACATGCTTCGCGGTTGGACAACGAGTAGAAACCTTCAAATAGAGTTAGTTGTGGCTTGCCGTAGTGGTTAATTCGCGTTGAGGCACATCAACATGTAACTTATCAATTTCCCAGCTGTTGAGTTGTTCAAAGTGTCTGACGTCTTAGTTGTTAGTCTGATCGGTCCGGTGAGCTCCGCAATATTGTACATGCTAGGTTACGAATAAGTTGGCCATAACTTGTATTTGTCTATGAATGGAATATGCACCGCGCCAAACGGTATCCGTCCATGGAAGCCTCAAAAACCGGAAGGAAAAAACGAGAAACAGAAGTGAACCGTGATCTCTTGATATGCTACTTGATTTGGAGTCCTCCTTCTCTTTCTCCAGCAACAACAACGGAAATCTAGCGGGTCTTCTAAATGGTTGTGTAAACGGTATTCCTCAAGGCGAATTGCTTAACAGTCTTCATACTAGATAATCTGATCAGAATTTACTTCCTAACACATCAGGTCTTATGTGATATGAATAATACTAATGTCGCGCAATATGAATAACCCGGATGCCCTGCCCAGCCAAATTCAGCAACAACTAGGGATTGAAACCTTTCCGACAAACATGGACCATATAATGGATGGATTCTGTGGAACGGATCAAGAGGCGGAATAAAATGTCCAGAACGAAAAGAATGGTTCTGCTTTAAATTTACAATTTAGCTGACCAAGAAACAATTCCCTCCAGACAGTGATTAAATTCAATCATATGAGTTAGTCTAAATCTCCACTCTACTCTTCCGGGTGTTACCGCTTATTTTTCCCACATTTAATCTGACGTCTACGTAGAACTCGCTTCCTTGGTGTACCCGAAAATCAAGGTTTCGTCAGTTGTTTTATTGGTTCGAATGGGACAGTAGTTCTCTCAGTATACCACATTCCCCTGGTAGACAAAGTGGCATTTGTTGAAGGGTAACTGCTTGCAGAAGAACCATTGTTACTTGGTTTTTTACACTGAAGGGTCCTCCTAAGTTTATACAACATGCTTTGGGTCGGAAGTCTCCCCTTTGTACGGATGTTCTGTACCCTACTTTAATTCGTTTTCTGAATGCGCCGTCTAATTCCAAACTACCTCAATGTATTCAGCTAGTCCATATTTTGTATTAAATACACGCAAAAATGTATAGTTTCGCAAAATAAACATTATGGGTCGGTCACGAAGGTATAGTAAAAACCGGAAAGTCATTTGAAAAAGGCAAAATTTTGGCCCAAAAAGTTGTCAACTGTAAAGTTGACCTCTGTTGCCCGCTTGATATGACAATGGCTTAATAGTAGGGGTTTTTTTTGCTTTAGGTTGGCTCATTTCGAAATTATCCGACTACAAGGATGTATTAGTTGCATGCTGGGAAGTTAACCCTTGTGAAGCCGGTGAGCCCGAGTGAGATTTGAGTTTTATTCGCATTTGGACTTATCCAGTAGAGACTAAGGAAGACAAGTCGATGTGCAGTAGTCCGCCTCAATAGGCTCCTCACAAGGAAAAACTACCTCCAACTAAGAGTATTTTGAGTCGGGCCTATGATATTTATCTTGAAATTGATAGCTTTTGAAAGACGATTTCAAAAGTTCGACAAATTCTAAGGTAGGTATCCTGGAGATGCAGTTTTCCTCCCAACATAGACAGGGATGAGAAACTGGTGAAGTGGTGTCTCTGTTGCTTGGGCAATATCTGTGTCTGTGAGCAACGACATACAGCCAGATTTATTTCTGAGGCGGTTAGCGGCTAAAAAGCGTAACTTTTTTTAATGCAGAACTTACAACACATTTGTCCTCCTCTAGAGGCCACTTGAATAAGCCGAATAAGAACTATCTCTTCTCAGCGGCCTTAAACTTTACACAAATTCTCAGTGGACCAACCCAAGCGCACTCTGCTGAGGAGTGATTCCATGGCCATTATCGTTCTCGGAGTGGACAGGCATGTCTGGAACAATCACCAGACCTTACTTCACAATGAATTCTCTACAGAGTGCACTCCAGTATCCTATCGTTCAGGAGATATTAGTATGTTATAATCCCGCGGAAATTTCATTGGACGGATCCATTTCCCGGATTTCTGAGTGCGCCACATAGTTGCACTTTCCAAAAATACCAACAAAGGAACAGAACTTCTCCCAGGACATCACTGTTGATCGGTCTCTTGAATGTTGTTTCCAAAGTTAAATCCCACCCTCAGAGGGAACTCCATCTAGTCTTTTGAAAGCTTGTTTTGCAGGAGAGACATAAATCAGCCAGAACAGTTGGTCTTTGATGAATCAGGCCTCAATATTTTAAAAGGAGCTGATTCACCAAATGTTCCCACAAAACTGAAAGATCACGTGGTACCATAGTATGCAAAAATACTTTTAAAACGTTTTGTCTGCTGATTTTTCGAGTATCGTGAACTAAGAACATTGAAATTCTTCATATAAATTTAGTAAATTTATGGCTCATTTTAACTCGCCAAATTTAGTAATAATAATATCCATATTTCGCTCTGCGATGATGCAAAACGCTTTTGTAGCCACTTCAGTAATTACTGCACTCCTTAATAGAGTGTTATCCGGCTGGGAATGTTTATTTTTGATCAAGTAAGGCCTAGCCCTAGTGGTATTCTGAACACTGTCCGTATACAACTTGAAATTTTATGAGTTCTGTGAACAGCGAATCAAAGTTGTTATTTAGTCTGTGGACAGCTAAGTCGTCTATTAAATGCTGAATTTAGTAGGTCTAATGGGATGGGAACAAAATATGACAGTTTCGCAAACTGTAAACTAAGTACATCATCAGAAAGAGCACAAAAAAGTCACTTGACTAATAAAGATTTGCTCCATAGCCGTTAGAAATTGAAACAGTACTGAGAAATTATCATGCAAAGCCACAATCAAGGTAAGACGAGCTGGATTACACCTTATCGAAGGTAGGTTTTGCGGCTATCTGTTAAATTCGGTCATTGGGCTTGCTTTTTATCGCGCCTTAGTTGAATGTATTGTCTTTATTAAATTGAGAAATCTTGTCGCCCGAAACTGACTACTAGGGCTCAGATATGACTTCAATGCACCTGCGTTGGCCAGTTTTATCAGGTTAGGTAGACATAGACTTGAAAAACCGCCACTCCATAATCTCTAACCAGAAAGGGATTCAATAACAGATAACCCAACCTAAAACAGATGACAGTTTGAGCCAGGACCCATCGACGGTAACGTAACGGAACGTCGAGAGTAACTATTCTGGGCTGTAGTCCTGGCTTATAGTGAAGATGATAGGTAGACTGACCTGCCTAATGCCCAAAGGTACTATTACTGGAGATGAATGATGAGAGAACTACTATACAGATGAGAACAGACCATCATTTGTATTTGGGATCGTGCTTGCGTGAGTTACCGCGTGCGGGAGAGCTATACCAGTTAATATAAACGTTGTTTCAGCAGTACCAATTATGTGTGATGTACTGTCCCTTTGATAGGTACATATACACGAAAAAGTTTGTTGAATCTGGCAGTGATATTTGCCTATTTACAAAGGGCTAACGCACAGGTTTTTACTTAAAGGTGAGTTCGTAGTCCCCCTGAAATGATGTCCGTAGAATAGCAGACATTGTAAAGTCAGATCGGGAAAAATCCCTCAGTGCGTATTAGCTTAAATAACAGCGCAAATAATGCTTTTGCTGAAAGCTGTCTCACCTCCAAAGATATAAATGATATCAACAAAAAACGAACGACAGGAAGAATCCTATCAGATGGAACAGAAATGAAGGATACAGTTTATGGACTGAATGAGAAAAATAAGGTTCGTACTTTGCAATTGTGATCTTAAAATTTGTGTTTTCGTTTGTAATGAGTGTTTACCAAGATATTTACTGAATATTCCGTATAGTCCTCAGTTGAATAGCTCTTGGTGTATAGACACGAGAGAGACAGATGAACTTTGGGATTCTTGCTAGGCATAAGATGAAAATTCCTCAAAAAGCCAAGTAATCATTATTTTGATGAAAATTCCTTTAAAGTCAAAATGTATGATCGTTTGAAAGTAACATAATGTTGTTCTTGAGGCATGAATGAAATTCAGCAGAATGAATTTTACGTACGATAGATTCACGAACGACAATTTTGAGAAAGTAAGTCCCAAGCATCAAAACCGGTGGGTTCCAAAAATTTCATGATAGCTGAGAACTTCTACGGAACTTCCATGTCTGAATCGGGTACAGCTCTCAACAATTGACAGCACTTCACAGGTGGCTTGCGTAGATCTGTACCTTGTGGATTTCTAATTCCTCGTTCTATATTTCACCTCATACGCGTGACTGACTGCGAAACACCTCGCATGTGGGCACTCCCCCTATCAAACAGACCTTGCGTCAATCAGGAGTTATCGTATTTCAAAGAAGGACGAGCATCATGACCTCTACTGCATTCAACATCCAATGGGGGATTTCTTCCAAAGATATCTCTGTTATTAGTTACCAATGAAATCAAAGTTCCGCTGTACACTTTTCTGTGACTTGAGTTGTACTAATTAATATACAGTTGTTAGTCATTTGACCAACATGGATCACACCCAGACAAAGTGACCAAGCACATCTTTCCTCGGTTGTGGGTGTGCAATGCCGCTTTTGTGGCGTGCCATCGGTAACATTGGTAAATTCCGCTCTACTTCTAAAGTCACAAACTATGCACGATCAAACGCATCTGATCTGTCTACCCCAGGTAGCACTGTCGTATGCTCATTGGATGCCCCTATTCAACTGCCCACACACTTGCACACTCCATGTACTTCTGTGGGCGGCATATGGGCACCAGCAGGGTCGTCTTATGCCACAGACGTGATTTGGCTGAGTCACTGTCTGCCCGAAGTCCTTGTGGGCGCATTAAGCGAAGTAGCTGATGACGGCGCACCCCGCGGCATTTTTGACTGAAGACTACGCTCAGGACGCTGTTGTCTCGGAGAAATGAAAAATGGCATCCTGATAGAAATAGAACAGTGAAATTGCATAGTGAAAATATGAGTCGGTGTTTGTGGTTGCCTGATAGCAGTCAGATGATGAGTTGATATCCTCAGTGGTTATTATCAGCTGATCTGTCTAAATGGAGCTTTTAGATGTCCCAAAGTCACTGCGTTCAGAGAAACAGTTTAAGATCACTGCTTTTTACTAGGTTTCAAATATAAAGAGATAGAAACATTCCAGGTGCACATCAAATGCGGATTCATTAGGTCAACTGGTGCATATAGAATGTGCAAGGAAAACAAGTAAACTCGACCAGAGCTGATGAAATTTAAGGGCTCGAAAAATCAGGAAAAGTAAAAAAGCATCCAATTTAAGGCAATGTTCAATGAGGCTTTCATTTGGTCGAATAAAATCTATCATCAAACTGGTGACTTTGGTGCTCTAGCCTTAAGACAGTAACCCTGTACGAGCTATACTTTGGGGTCGATCTTTGTGGAAGAGGGCAACCTTTTTTTTAATTTTTTTTATTTGCGAGAAGGATGGCGCGGTCTTATAGGGAGGTTTCGCCGTTGCATCGCATTAGTAGTAAAACTATTGGTGTTTACAAGTAATTAATTGCGTAACTGGCAAAATCACTCCACCCTCCAAGGGAGACCATCCCCAAGAAATATCAATTGGGTCGCTTCTTGTGAGTGGTCTTTGCTCGGAGGACCAGCTTGTGTCCTCTCTACAGGTGTAAGGAAGAAAGCCATTCTCCGTGAAGTCCTTTGTTAGCAAACACCAACTAAGCAGTTACAAACTATTGGACATGAAAGTAAACGTCTCATTTGCACATAGTTTTAAAAAACTGAACATTCTCACGTGTCTTCTTGAACTTCCATGGATATTCATTCACTATCACGCAATTGTAAACGAACACTGCAAAGCAGTTCCACAAGTTCCGTAATAAACTTCACCTTCCATTGGACGCGGAGCGGAGCTTCGAGAAGACCACAGGCTACTTGCGTGCCTCGTCAGTAGTATCCGCTGTTACACAGGTAGGTTGAACATTTTCACTGAGCATTAACTCAGGTAGCCTTAAACTACACCGAACAGAACCCTTTTTCCTGCAAACGCATTTGAATCGAGCACAAGTCCTGCGCTAATACCGATGACTGTAATAACGCTGTTGTTAGTAGTTCTCCAACGTCCATACCATGACCATGATAAAAGAAGTGTTCGCCACTCACTAGGAAATACAAATAACTTCACTTGCTGCTTGGATGTGACACAAAATATCGACCACTCCCTATCTCCATATGTGTACCGCTTTCTGGTTTTTGATACGTTTCCTGGACAGGGACACTTACATTCCTTTGTTCCTAACGCTGGGGATTTTGATTTAATTACCAGTTACCCACCCAAACCAACGTATTTCCTTTGAAATTGATGGATAAATTGTTCCTCTGTACATAAACATCTCGTACCTGCATCGCGTCCCCTGTCTGTTTCCCACTTACAGCCATCGTAGTGTGTCGGTAACGGACGCGTGAGTGTCTGTCAATCAGACGCACGAGAAAGGTGTCAGTTCTTCTGTTGTATCCTGGGTACTGCGACTTCCGGCGAAACCGGCGGTAACCTGTACTATCCAAAGTGAGAGCAGTCCTAACGATCCTACTCTTGTGCTTATGAGTAACATGGCCTGAAGCTTTCTGCACCCGGTATATGATATGTTAACTTGTCCGTCATCCCCTCCTCGTTTGTCAACAGACCAGGTGCCCTCAGTAGTAGGCGTACGCGATTCAACTAAGGATAGTATTCTCTATGCTCAATGTTCCCCACACATATTAATATCGACCGATGCGTCTGTGGTCATTTGAAAGAATACCCGTCAGCGCTTATCAGAGGGAGTAAGGATAAACTCTGGGTTGATCACGCACTTCCTTTTGAGTAGTTTTTCTATGCAAAGTTCTCACTAATCTCGAAGAGCTTGAAAAAAATCGTATTGGTCGTGTTCCACTACCAATCCAAAGTGTCACTATCGGTCACATGAGTCATAGCCGCATAGTTGGTTAATTTAGCCACTCAGTTCCAGCGGGGCATGAAGTTTGAAGACGTGCATAACCAAAGCCGCTGCACAAAATCATATTTCTGCAGCGTTATTAGCACCGATTTCAAAGCTTGTTGAGAACGATGCGGGTACAACCAAATCTTCGACGCTCAGTGGGCCCTCTTATCTCCGTTCCCTTCCATGCAAACTAAAAGAACCCGTTTGTCTCGACAAATGAATGCTCATCATTGTCCTTCGTAGCACAGTATCGTCTTATATCTAGAATTCCGTTCGCTTACCCCGCAAAACAATCATCCGAGAGTTACCTGACCTGTTTCTACGGCCAGCCTATTCTGAAAACATGAGAGACCCTTCCGTCCCACCATAGTCGCTGCCGGACAACCATTGAAGATTCAGAGCTAACCAGCCTTGTTCCACCGGTGAGTTCGGGTTCGTACTCCACTTAGTGTTCCAGAGGTGATTGTAAGGATAACAGCGAAGTTCCACCAGTCGCCCTAGTGCTTCAGCATAGTGGCGCATGACGATGTAGTTGCGGAGCTATCCATAAGTCTCTACTTAGGTTGCTCAGACGTGGTTTTGTATAGGAATATGGCAACCAACACTCACAAGGTTTACAAGCTCCTTAGTCCAACCGAGTGAATAGTGATTTAATTTGAGGTCGAATGCGAAATTTCATGTCCACTGGGAGCAGAACACCATGGAACTGGGTAATTTTGTTGTCCCCAGGTAGCTGCATAAAAAGTCGATATCATGCCAAATGACCCAATAAACCTATACGAAACAGGAATAGGTAGGGGGACAGGGTCACTACATAAGTTTCAAGTGAGTTAGTCGTTTAGATTGGTGTTGTGGTTGCCTCTGAGAACTCAGTTAAATTCAGCTCCAATTTAGCTGGTGGACATATTGGTTCGTTTTTTCGATAAGTTGAGCAAACAGCGCTGTAACACTCGCAGAGAAGTAGACTAGCACTGGACGAAAAACAAAGAATCCAAAAAACCAATATGTTTAGCGCAAACAACCTACATACCAACAACTTTGCTAGAAAACATCCACTGTCCTGTTAATAAGTGGCCAAAATGTTGTCAACACGATCTGAGTGTTTACTCTCAGACCTGAGGCAGCGCTAATGGTAACGATGATGCATAACGTGCGCGGTCAGATTTGCTGGCCCTCAAAATGTGCTCACTGGTGACTTCAGAAAGGAAAGGTTTTCATCCAAACAAGTTCCGCCTAATGTGTTGGTAATTGAAGTAGTTGAGTACAGCAACATCGATAGTTTTCCCCTACGTTACCTCGGCCAATGAATTAGTAATAACATCCGATTCGGGGGGAGGGGAGCAGTGAGTTAACAGAGATCCATGACCAGAAACTCCGAGTTGTTGACCGACACGTTGGGATGTCAATCCTAATTAAATCTCTCATGTGCAATATAGAACGGGACGTGGATGTATGGAACTGTGGAAAAGCGCTGGACAGGTTTATCAGTCTGGCTAGCGAGGTGGCACAGAAACCACCGGAGTAGATAAAAGCTTGTTTGTAAACGAAGTGGAGGTGTGCATGGTATCTGAGCGGGTGGAGTACTAGGGACTTGAGGATAAAACTCACTAACACAAACCACGAGGCAGGCATACCATATATCCCCGACGTATGTGTATACATTTGGAGATATACTACAAATCCAGCCAAATGTGGAATGCGCTTGCGTGTGATATCCCAGGCAGCTGAGGCTGTTAACATGAGTAGTTGTCTAACAATTGCTGGTCGAAAGTCTCGTGAATGGGCGTGAATGGTACGAAGCATTAACAACAAAGTCATTAAATTATGGTCAGTCGCAATGTCCCTTGTGGTTTTTCAGTAGCGCAGCAACTGGGTGTATCCGTGTGCAGAAGTGAAAGGAGATTAACATTGGCCAATTTGGGACGGACAAAGTCGACAGCTTGAACGTAGCGTAGGCAAATGAACTTGGAAAGCTGTTATTAAGTAATTGGAGGAACACCGAATAAAGTGGTTTTCTTGCTGTACTCCTCAGTTGTGGGTGGAAAACTACTGAATGAGTTGAAAATATTTGTCACTTTTGCATTCTTTTGAATCACCTGCTTCGTTCTAAAGAAAATTTTCATAAGGCCAAAACATTTATGAAGTGTGAGAACTAATCGTTCATTCTTTTCGATTTGGGTCATTATTATAGAGAAATTTCACCAAAAAAAAGACTGAGAAAAAAAAACGATTTGCAACTCTGAAGGAAATTTGGTGCCTAATGTCAATATATACTACTGAAAATCACCCAAGAGTAGAAGAACGTATCATCAGCATTATATCACCCAAAGTGGTTCTCCTCTCCTTTTCAATACAAAGATCCAGGAAGATAAGTATGCATTTACCTACTTGATAGGCTCCTTCAGCTGGAGACACTTTCCAAAATACACTCCAAGTTCTGGGTATTTCAATGGCGATACAACTCATGCATTCTTGTAGAAGTCCAATAAAATTCAAGGAGTATGGCCGGTTTGTTTTCATATGTGAACCGATGAACATCCACAACTGTGCTCGTAACCTCAGAGTCATGACTAGCTACGGTAGTCTTTAAAGAGAATCTACATTTGAGAGTCTGTTCCGCTCTTATTGGTCGGGTTCAACTGATCAATTTACCATACAATCTTCATTACTGTCAGTCAGAGGCCAGCTCAAAGCCAGGCAAAGTATGATTATCCTCACTTCAAGGGTCATTGTTACACGTCTTAACAAAAACTTCCATCCACACTTATCACTCTATCCCGATGATCCTGGTAAAAGTCGCCTCTGGAGAGGAAGTTACCTAGTGGTTGTTTAAGATGAAACAGACTTTGAAAAAGGCGACAAGAGAACCCGTTGTTTTGAAATGAACTGACGAGCGATGCACACCAGAAAGGGACTAGTAGCAAAAAATCATTCGAAACGGTAATGGAGCTTCGTGGGTAGCCACCCTTTTCTTCATTTCCCACGACTAAAACATAACGCAGAAAGTTGCATCTGATGCATTTGTAGATGTGACGGGGAAAAATGTGATTTGAAGTATGCCCAGCTGAGAATGATGTATACAGTTTGAGTCTAACCCAAGGTCATCAAATTTCCACGCATGTGATATAATCCCAGATTTTAGACAAAAACATTTGCTGTTGGAATAAAACACTTGTCATTCCGAGGAAAATTGTGCCAGTCGAGTTCACTAAGTAACTATTTATTATAACAAACTGCAATATGAACACTTTAGAGGCAGCATGCCATAAGCAGTTAAAAATCATAGATAGCGTCGGACGAGCTGCCAGGCAGAGCTTGCAGTACGGGTATAATGCGGAGAGACATGGGAGCCGAGTTTTGCTTTTATTATAATACGAGAGGGGCACATGAAGTTATTTTAATGATCTGGTGAGAAAATATAAACACCAGATTCTAGCGAATGTATAAAGTGTCCCCAGAAAATGAGTTTGTCTCAAGTTTGGGCCTGATCCCTGCAAAATGCAGGGAAAGGCCTAGAACCAAGATCAGCTTGGTGGGCGCTTACAATGTAGTCTCTGAATTGTGAAGTCTCATAGTAAATATATCCAAGACTAAAATATGTGAACTGGGAGTACACATGCATAATACGTCCCTGATCTCCCGCCCATTCGGGTTAGCAACAGTGCTGCTAGTTTGCTTCGGAATCAACCGAATCAATCGTATTCCTACACGCGTTTAGATGGACTACTCAACAAAAGATGAAGTAGTCAGTGAATGGGTGTTGTAATAAGTACAGGGCTGTACAGTTGCTTGAGCAGACGGAACAGATAGATGCGAGAAATCACTATTCTCTAGTACAAAAATAAAACGAGCTACAGGGCGAAGACTCGAGCTCTTTTCCATCTCTTACTCTTCGACTGGAGGTGCGTGAGCTCCTTTGTCTCCTGTGAATTCCAGGACACTTGATCGAAGGAGGTCACGGAAATGGAAACCTGATGGGTCTATAATGAACAGAAACAACACTAAGGCTAAATTCTGTACTGAAACTTCAATTCGGTTGTGATACCATTAGCACAGGCGACCTAGTGTGGCACACAGCCCGGATCTTTGTCAATCAAGGCATAAGACTCCGGAAGCCATTTGTACGACTAAGTTGCCACAAATTATGGTGGATAGATCTGACACTGGTGGAACGGCACTACTAAAATCTAAGTGCTGAAAAGATTCATGTACCAAGTTTCACTTATCACTAGAGTGATGCTCCCCGCAGCGTCTTCCTGTCCATTTAGTTTGCCTGCCACACCGTTATACAAGTCCCTCAATATGAACGTTTTTTGTCATCTTACATGTCGTAATTAATGGACAAAACTCTATTTCACAATTACCGCAGTTTACGTTACACAAGCCCAATCCGAGTGAAAACACGTCTTATTCTGTGTATAGGCATAAAAAGTGTCACTATGGTTTACAATGAAGTGTTAGCAATCGAATTCCAAGCATTTATGCCATGTAAACGAATCTCCTCAGTTACATCACGAAGAAGAAACTAGTTTTCAACAACTATGAAGAAACCGAGTAAACGAGATCACACTAGCGAGGTGTATACTATTCTGAGCAACAAATTATTAGAACAAGGGAAGAATGGACAACTAAATTCAGTTGCATAACAACTTGGTTTTCATGGGAGACTCATCTGAAACCTGGCTCAATCTCTCGCTTATCAATCAATTATTCAGCTGAATGTGCTGCATCAGGCCACAGNGTAATATCTCTTGTTGATTTCAACGAGATGTCCCTAATTCTCACTAGAATTTCAATGACAACCTCTTCATGGATTCACAAAGTCCCCAAATATACGATATTTCTTGCTGAGAGATTCTACCGTATTTGTTTATAGAGCGGAATCCAACAGAATCGGACGAAATCCTGAACAGAATTGCAACTGGATATTTGTAGATACAATGCGACCCTTAACAATTCAACCACATTCCGGGTACTCACATTGACGTAAACACAAACCGAACAGCTACTTGTCCAAGAGCCGTGAATAAAGCGATGAATGTAACACTAAGCCCCCCTCTAATTGCGTAAATTCACATGTAGGCCCCGGTGTTACATAATCCCTTTGAATAAACACGCTTATACGTTCAACACTTGAAGTTACTGTTCTGGACGAAGACAACAATATCAACATGACAACGTTTTTTCGGCAGGAATACACTGAGATCAAAGGCCCCTACCAGACCGCATTGTAGAATGCTGAAGCCGGTAAACTGTGTCAAGCGTTAAATCTACACTACTGTTAGATCAATCAGTAGCTAGATGTCTAGGCACAAAAGCGAGGGAACATTGCCCCGCAAGTCATCCTAAGACTTACCCTAATTGCAGTGTCCCGTTAATTCGTACTACACTTATCCCGCATTTGCCTAAAAATTATACAAAATACATTTCAGCGCCAGAGTACCCAAAGCAATCGTACTTGGGCTTGTGGCCAGTGACATTCAGGGCAGCATGTGGACCACTCCAGGTTCCTCTGGCAGAAACAACCCTCCCAAATAGGAGATGGCAGCACATGTGCACCAGAATCGCACATTATCCAGAGTCAACACCACACATGGTTCTGTGCATTACAGAAGAGTTTGTTGTCGAGACTGGCCAGGTTAGCAGACTGACTTTTCACCTTATGGATGATAAGTACTACATGAGAAGCAGCGGACTAACCACTGGGTGTCATGAAACGCAGCACGTCCTCGAAGAATGTCCGGTAACTCATACTAGGTGCTATTTTGTTAAGATATCTTTGCGGAATTAATGGAAGTCAGCCAGGCGAGTAAGTCTGCTAACCGAGAATGGTGGATAAAAAGGAACAATCAAACACCTTACTGGCTTCAATGTACCAGTGGATTTCCCGGATTTTTCTGCTCCTATGAGCAGGGGGACTTCCTCTGATGTGTTCGATCTTTTCGCGCAAGAATAAGACTGACACGGATTGATAGCACTAGTGTCTGTCCAAAATACACCCAGATGTTCGGTCATCAAACAACCTTATTAAGTTTGCTCAAATTGTTCTAAACTCCAAGAGGATTTGTCTAGACGGTTTGTGTATGACTGTTCGTATTTTTCGAGGGACACAGATTGCTCCTGAGATTTCGCGAGGATCTCTTTATTTCCCACTGCACTGTAGAAGTATTTCGCAGCATCCAACTTCGTTGAGTGTGTGGACCAGGGTCACTTCTCTTCGAGGTTTTTCAGTTCAATGTGGAAACAACATTGGACCCATTCACGTCTTGCTGCATAATTGTTAAAACGAATATCACGTCGGTTAAACACAAGACATAACGGACTCACAGTCAGCATTGTCAAAGCTTCAGCCTTATCCCTCTTTTGAAACGCACAGATTATCTCAGGGAGGAGATTATCCAGAGGAAGAACCAGTGTTTCTGCCCGCAGTGCCCTCACTTTCAAACCCTTCCCTAATTTCTTCCTATTTGCCGTTCACAAGATGCTTGGTCACGCAAAGATACAAATGAAAGATATGGATGGACACACAAAGAGAACAAGTGCAAGAGTTAAAATAGATGAAAACTTGCCGGCTAGGAGTTTAGGCCTCAATTGCTGCATTATCCCAAGCTCAAAATTAGAACAACCAATCGTGTACTCAGTTGGTGTGACATGGACGATGTGCATCAAGAGTGAATGTCCGGTAACTCTCTCTCTCTCTCTCTCTATGATCACAAAAATCGGCCTCTGCGAAGCTGGCTCGGGAGTCAGGCGCCTATTTTGGTCCCCAAAAAGAATTTTAGCTGAACATCACGAAACGCACAGTACTCAAACTTGAAAATCAATTGCTTCTTATTTTATACGGTTACGTAGCGGTTGGCAGTGATATCACCAGGCGTCAGGTGGATGTGACTGACAGTAGACCAACGCTGCATGGTAAATAATGTTTAAAAGTACCCTAACATGGATTCAGGGATAAGGGAATAGAGCCAAGGATCTCTAGTATTAACCTGGCTAGGGTCTGGTCCGATGGAACCTGGCAGCCGAGTGGGCTAAACTGCTTGGACCCGTTACCAGTGAGAAGAATCGATTAATAAAACCGCATGACTACCATTTATGGGATGCATAGTTGTAGAAAGGTTAGAAGTAAATGCGTGAGTTGGGGATCAACAAACCAGACGAATTTTCCCGGAAAAAATGCGCATCGTACGTTGTAGTGAAGTCGAGCTAGGTTGATAGATAAGGGTAGCAAGTATTAAAGCTTTGGAAACCTTAAGAGATCACAGGATTGGTGAACCTTCAAGCAATGTCGAAGCGATAAATGGCGATCAACATTGGAGTTCATGAGTTACTCGATGAGCGCAAGCTCTCAGTAGTTATCTTCAGCTTTCCGTGAAGCAAAAAAAATGCCATAGACAGATCGATAAGTTTAATGTAGTGGGAACAAACGTATATAAAAATACATCTGGATGGAAATGCATCGCATGGTTGCTTCTCTGAAAAATAATGGAAGCACATATTCTATCCGTTCAGCACCATGGCATTCAAATGAGCCAGACATCATTCGGAGTCAACATCACGCGATTCTCCGCGTGCATCGCCTCAAGACCAGCACGAATCTCTGCTTGGTTGAATCCAGCACCTTGCTGAATAATGGCCGACGTCAGCTGAAAAAAGGATATGCGAATTTTAGATTTGCTGCAAAAGAGAAGGCAGGTGAAGCAACATGAAGCAAGCCTTGGTAGACCAATTTACGCATGATGTAGGCGCAGTCAAAACTGGCCACCGCAACATTCTCGATATGAATGCACCTCATTCAAGATTCTCGTTCCGAAGTTATGTATCGAAATCACCATTCTTTATATTATTATTTGCCTCTGACCGACATGTAAAACCTTTGCTGGGGGAGCATCCAGCGGATTTCCACTTTGCAGAACTATACGTCGGACTTGATAAAGCTATGAGGAGTCCACGAAAAAAGTTCTCAGCACCTTCTCTAAACGAATGATGCTAGTAATTACAAGTGAAAGGTGTGATTGTGTGTTATCAATTGAAGGCAACAGCCTTCATACCTTGCTACCCATGGCAAAACGTTTAATTAAGCTCACCTCCTCTATCGAGAGCTGCTCAACACGACGTTCTTGGAACAAACGACTGACAAGAGTAGACAGTTGACGGAGTCTATCCGACGATAAAGCACCACTCGTTGAAGGTTGCGTGACAGTTGTTGCTGGTTCAGGTTCATCGACAAAAGCGTACGGATCGTCAGAATCCACAGCGGCAGTCTTTGTGACTCTGAACGTGCGGAGAGAAACATACCAAGTTAAATCGCGTGAATAATATTGTTACTAGTGACCAAGCTCTAAACTTCACAAACGCTTAACAATGTGTCACCAAGCCTGACCAGGCCCATATAACCAAGAACACCAGTGAGTTACTTCAAGCTTCCAAACTTACTTGCGTTTCGCCGGTCGTGATTCCTCAGTAACTTCACCTTCGTCTTCGGACTCGCCATCTTCAGCAGCATTCCGATCTCGCTTTCGGCGTTTCTCAAGCACTTCCTAAAGGCGTCACAGAAACGAGCATAAATTAGTGTCCTACAAAAAGAGATAAATGGCTTCGATTGAAGCCAATTGATAATTTAAAACCAGTCGGTTACAATATGATGATAGAAAAGTAGCACTTCGCAATCAATTGCTATTCACGGTATTACCACTTCCAGAAGATCATTTTAACTAATACTCAATGCAAATATACACTGACCTTGAAAAGCACGAAAGATAAAAGCTGCACTGCAGCTTCGGCATCCTTTTTGGTTACCGTTTTTGACATCCGAGCTTTGGCATGGGCAGTAGCCAGACGGATCAAAGTTTCCAAGCTTCGGGCAGTAATAGGCTGTGTTCGCCGCATACGCGACTGGTCGGCCCCACCGAAACGACCATCTGAGATAGCACCCTCCTGTGATCTCAAGTCACAATACTTCTCTGCCAAGATGGAGGCAGCTTCTTGAGTTAATTGTGGCTTGAGTTGACGAGCCACATGGATGTATTTCTGTAAGAATTTGATCGTCAATTTGTCGCTTGAAAGATACGGGGAACGGAGATGGTGGATGGAAAGAAGGATAGTGTTGCAAACAGTTTAATGAGCATTTACATAGAAAAGCAGAGTGAATGAAAAACAAATAAAACGTGAAACATGGATGCAACCGATTTAAACACGAAAAGGAAATGACCAGAACCCATTGGAGCATAGAGGAAGGCAAGGGACGAAAGTTATCACCTATAAGATGGGTCTGGGAGTTGAGCCACATGGTCCAGATTTAGAGATGTCACCTAGGCGAATAGCGAAGATGGGATGAGACTCACCTTCCTCTTCCTCGCCCGGGCTGCAGTAGGTCATTGTGAGGCTCGTAAACTTGATCCTCATCCCTTTGACGAGTGCCACTGTCATCTTCATCGGCCTCATCTTGCGCAGCGGCTGACAAAGGATCAGCACCAGTCGACAGAAGACGAGCCATGTTCTGAAGCGGCAAAGCTTCACCTTCCTGTTCTCTTGGACCACGATACCGATGCATGCGGAGAACGTGCTCAGCAATAGCCCGATCTGTCTCAGGATCGGCTTTATCCAAAATGATGAACAGCAAATCGAAACGAGATAAAAGGGAGTCCTGGAGATCGAGAGTGAGGGATGGTAGCACTCGTGATTGAAACAATTCATAGACGATAAGCGGTTGTTCACATGGCCCGGAGCAACATCCGAGCTCGAATAGATGAAACCGTTAAATTAACTAACCTGGCTCTAGCAACAAACGACCTCTTTGTCTGCAATAACCAACCAGTCTTTGGACGCCTTTCGTCTTGCCATAAAAAGCATGCAACCTCCGAAACCAGTTCGGAAGTACAGAGCGCGAAAATAACAAAAGCTGGCGGTTCACTAGTTTGCGTTACACAATTTTGAAGCTGCTGGTGGTCATGTTAATGGGTCAGTAGAAAATATATGATTACATGGTTCGCGGGGTTAGTGATGCAGATTTTCTCTTTCGTAGGAAACTCCACCAAAAGAAGAGGAGTCTGTGATCGTCAGGTTTTTTAGTGATAAATACCAACATCCAAATTAATGTGGCGTTATGGAGAGATTCAAATGGATCACCTCTACAGCATCTCCGTTACCTAGTTGCCACAAGTGGGCAAGCATAATGTTATTTCTACGTATGCATCAAGATTATATTTGTTCAACCCCCACCCCCGGCAACTTCTCCACAAAGAGCACCTTCTTCAACATCTATTGTACTGAGATACGGTGGAAGCTTTCATCTGATAGGGGAGCCTAGGACTAGCGTTTTGCCGATTCTCATGTACCTCGATAAACCTCGCCTTCGATCCCAGCAGAACGCAAGCTAGGCAAGTTGTCCGATAACATCAATCTCAACGGATAATCTGACACAATGTAACCACGTGCGCAAAACCGAAAGGAAGAATGTTATATCAAGCCCGGCAGCAGTATGCACAACCAAAATGCCTCTTCCTCCCGACAAAACCCATTTCCGTTAAAGACCAATTACAGCGTTATGCGAACATCACAGAGACCTCCATATAACCAATCACACCACACCACTCATACTAAGACAACCGACACCGTGCAGTAGTGACTGCAGGCGCGCAGATTGTAATGTGTTAGTCCAAGCAAAACATTTCTTTGGGCGCGTGTGGTTCCATCCAAAAGGAAATAATTCCCTTAGCTCATTGTGACGCCTCAGGACAGATTACTGTGCATAAGGTAAGCCAACACAATCGAACCCATGATACCTGTGCCCTGTAGCGACGATGAAAATACAATCAGCTAAGATTATCGACATAGGCTACTAACACCTTACATGCTTTTTTCCACATGGGCGTCTATCGCAAAGTTGGATGCGCTTTACAGAGGGAATTCCCCCCGTGGCTGTAAAAACGTCACGAAATCGGTAAATCCTCCTTGTGTGGGCGAGCCTCACATACATATATGTATGTGAAGCTGTATGTATGTGTACTGCGCACCCAAGCGGACTGACGATTGGACAGAACTTGAAATGAAATTGAGGTGTGATGCAGCAGATGTCAGTTCGATACGAAAAGCTCGAAGCGTTCTGGACTGAGTTGAGAGGTCAAAGGATTGTAGGCCAAGCTATGGGGCAGGAGTACCGGGTCTTCAGTCATACAAAATCCAGTGAAAAAATAGCCCATCTAAGACAGATACAATCACCATCATCACACTACACGAGGGGACGGGCAGCAGTATTTCACATGTAAGGGAATGCGACCGTCTTTTAAATGCACAGATGATTTAGCAAATTCGATGAGTAAGTAGTATCCCGCGTGGAACGACGCCAATCAACCTTTCACGATTTAGCGTTGGCAACGTTGAGGAAAGAATTAAAGCACAAAAAACGAACGACAACCACCGACTACAGCAATCATGTGCTTGAACAATGCATGCCAAACGACCGGTGGGACCACCTGATTTCCTATGTACCTTATCTAGAATCCCGTCCTACAAGTTCGAGTGGGCCTCGGTGCACATTCGCCTGGTTTCCGACGGCCGGTAGTATGGTCAGGTGAACAGATCATGAAAGGTGACTCAAACGATGAGCCCAAAAAGAGTGCGCTCGGTTGAAACATAAAACAACACTGTTACGGAAGAGATCGATTGACCAAATAGGTCAGGTCAAATAAGGACGAAGGCGATCATCCGACGAAAATTTGGATTGTGTATGATACTACTCACAAGCGACTGAAACGCGAAGGCGCGTGTACACACGAAAGGGAGTCGAGGAGAGTAGTATAGAACGAGAATATTGACAGCAAATGTGACACCCATGGCTAAGATGGCCAAACGAGATAAGTGCAACAAAATTTGAATTTAATTTGCAAATGAGTGTATAAGTGGAATTATGAACAAAATAGGGGTCGTAAAGCAGTTGCGCAGCCAACGGCCGTGCGTCAGAAAAGGAGAGATGGTTGGCAGTCCCCTGCACAAGGTCGGATCGGGTCAATCGACCCCCACTCTCCCGAGGCATGCAACGCCCCCTACTCCTGGGGCGGCCTTTTTCCGTCCCCTCTCGCACATATATCGCATTGCAACAGAAATCCAGACGCACCAAACGGTCCACAAATAGGACGTATGCCTCTTCCAGGGGATTAATGTGCAGGACATACATCCAACTGCCCAACTCCAAGCAACCAATCCATTCTAAACCTTATCGACCTGATCCGATGAAGCACAGACATAGGGAGTTAGGACGTGGAGACGTTTCGAGACTATTGAGCCATTGCTAGCCGGACCACGTGTAATATACCTACGACGTTTGACACACCTGTGTCGTATTACTTCCGAAAACTTGCTAACTTCAACGAGCGTTGTTGACGGGGACTTGCGTTTGGTGTTGTTAAAAATGAAATCGCTTTCGCCTGTGTTGCACACATCGCCAAATAAGAGAGTTCCGGCTCACACAGTTGCAGCAGTCGTTCTTTACAGCGACCTGTTGTTTCAGCGAATGGTCCATTCGCTTCGCCGCGTAACAGTTGGGTGCTCAGTATTTGCACAATGGAATTGAAATTTCGAAAGCTACGACGTGTCTCTGATGGACTAAAACTGACGGCCAATTGAGGTCAGAATATCACTCCAAACTTTTCAGCCCCATCTAGGTATCCCGGGGTCCCAGTGATGCTAGGAAAGTATTCCACCAGAATTTTTTCCGTCAGAGGTATGATTGCTTCAGTGGACAATGCAATTTGGTGAGCTGCGAAAATCTGAATGTAGATTAGGATGGTTTGTGGTTTGAGCACATATGCAACAAAATGAAACATTTTGGCGTAAAAAGTTTTATTCCACTCGCAAAGGTTTGTAGCTAAGAGCATTGTGCGGCCATGCAGTCCCTAATCGTTGATCACGGAAGTTACAACGAGATTCGAACCGCCGATAGATGATAAATTGGTGTGGCTCACTTCGCGTCTAAACTCCATCGCCTTGCCAACATAAGTGTCCAGGAACCCCAGCGCTTCTGGAATTGGTAAGCAAGAACGACTTGTAAGTCTCAGCAGTTGGGTTCTCGTATTTGCTCCAGCCGACTGTAAACCTCCGTGAATAAAACTGAGCTCATTTCTCCCCCGCATACACCGTGACTGCTTGCATCAATGGAGTCGCTGTTCCCTGCCTCAACGGTCGATTCCATATCCCTGGATATCGTACTTAGGAAGTGTAGGTGTCCAGACCTCAATCACAAACCAACAAACAGATATATACAAGTCCACAAAGATCAAGTTAAGATAGGCCACATGAGTGAAAACTCTGATGACACGAAGGTCGTAGTTCGCTTTTGAGCGTGAATGCTATCTAACTCGTCATTCGTATTCACGGTCTGTCGTCTGCCAAAACAGAACATTGGACAAGAAGACTAACAACCTGAGTCCGCTCACTTACAATCACATAAGCCAAAATGAATAAAGGGGAAATATGAGGTTAAACAAGTTCGCCACTTGGATACGCAACGCCCCTTTCAGAGGGGGTGTCGGCCTCATCGGACTGTATGTAATATCTCTTGTTTAGTTCAACGAGACATCCCTAATTCTCACTAGAATTTCAATGACAGCCTCTTCATGGATTCACAAAGTCCCCAAATATACGATATTGCTTGCTGAGAGATTCTACCGTACTTGTTTATATAGCGGAATCTGATAGGATCGGATGAAATCCGGAATATAGACCGTACAAGTAGCAGATTTGAGAGCCGTGAAAAAAGCGATGAATGTAACTCTAAGCCCCCTTCTAATTTCATCACATGAATTCTTGTTAAACACCATTAAGTGCAAATTCTGACTCCACGTCCACTCGTATAACGCCACTAACGAGTAGGATTATTCCAAATCTGAAGGTATTCTGAACCAAGTAATGATTGTGTAGTGCATCATACTGCAGTGTAAGACCTAGCGTTTTTCCGACACCCTAAATGAGTTAGACGAACTACTTAATAAATGGGATTCTACAGCCATCTCGACTGCATCCTTGGAGATTGTGAAACAAGTCCGGGTTGTGGTTAAATCAGTCAGCCAGTTATCTTGAGGTACGAATTTTTCATCAACGTCAAGTGATTACAGTTGCTGCAGTTCCGTCTCGATCAGGTAAAGAAGGCGGTTATGACTAGTCGGATGAGATGACCTAACCTGCTGAGTAGTGTCAAGCTGCTATTTGGGCCAGCCTGAAGAACTATGAATGAGGATCGATAGGCTTGTTGCAGGACTACTGTCGGCTTAGTACCTAGGTTAGGTCGTCGTGGGTAATAGTTATGGAAGTTGTCAAATGGGTTTGATCACCAGTACAGTTGAGTCTACTGGCAGGAATTAAACATGATCAGATGTCTCCGTAATTCGAATAGAATTTTACAGCCTTACTCAACGAGACAGCAGGACCAGACTTTGATGCAGTGATTGGGGATTTCTAATACCTGAATGATTCATTCCCAATATACCCCCATAACACGGTAACCTACCTGCAGTCCGATATTTTCCATGGGGGTCTTGTATTGGTCATAGTTGCCGTAAACAGGGTTAGCCGCAGCCAGGACGGAACACCGTGCATTCAGTTTGGCCTGAATACCAGCCTTGGCTATGGTGACACGTCCCTGTTCCATCACCTCATGAATGGCAGTTCGGTCGATGTCGGACATTTTGTCAAACTCATCAATGCAAACGATTCCTCGATCAGCCAGAACCATGGCACCAGCCTCCAGGTGGCGTTCACCTGAAACAAATCCCACAAGTCGTTCAGCACTGCACATACTCAACTGGATGGACTGTGCGGAATATCCAGCATATTCTTACATTTTCTGGGAGGTCATTAACCCACCGAAGCAGCCACGCAATGTAAGGTGAAATTACGAGTATGAGTGCACTAAAATAGGGAACACTGGATAAGCGTTTTTCATTTTCTGGATGAATAAAGGTATTCGGCTGCGGAGGTGAGAATCAATAGTGGATATTGATAAAGATATCTATGAGCATGTGTCCTTAAGTCTAAAGGGATGAATGTTCCGGAAACGATTCCGCATTTTCTCTCTATACAGCAAATAAAGACTATCTCAACTGGACACCCACAAAAGATGTGACCAGATGAATTGAAAATTCATCCAAGCCTCCGAACTTTACAACCACGCAGTACACAAAGCTACGAGGCCTATAAGTGTTGTCCACTTTTTGGTTCCACTAGTCACCAAAAACACCGAACTCCGGCAACTTACGTTTTTTTTGCACACGAAATGCAAACTTTTTTTTACGAAGTTTTGTCTGTTTAGTCGAGACGGTCTTCACTTTCCGCTTGGTGATTTCTAAGTTGCCGTTTGTTTGGTAGGTATCTGGTCTACGTAATGATACTACGAGACAAAGCCGGCTGCTTCGGAATGGCTATATAAAGTACATCAGATGGTCTTTTCCGGTGCCGTAAACCGTAGTAATTAACCTTACACACCAAAGTTTACCAAGACACATAGGGCCAGTGTCTGAACCTGTGACAGGGACCCAAAATTCAACGCAGATGTAAAGGAACACGTCGCAGAAAAAGGCACACGTCCGAATTTAGGAACACAGTTCGCCGGAGTAACGAGGTATGGGTAGGCCTTATAAGATTCTCCGAATCGCCATAAAACAGGTGCGGCATGAAAAATACGAGACTCCTTCAAAAATCGGGTAACCAGAAGAAGACACTTTCTGCGGCCTACAAACATTTCTAGGGACCAGGTCATTTCGAATGAACACTCGACCGCGGATAACCCATTCACATGATCATGAACTGGGCAAACAGCCGAATAATAAAAAAGACCATGTCACTTGATACTAATGCCACCCAAGTATCGCACTGTGGACGCATCCTTCCAAACGACGACAGCAGGCGCAGAATGGATGAATGGGAGAGTCACACATTATCATCCTTCACCGACGATCTGAGGTGTAGGTTGGTACCTATACATTGGAGGCAGCAGGTGATATAATGGATGGGTGACAGTGGATTTCCCATTGGGGAAATCTGGAGGGAAAGCTATGCGTTGAAGAGTGGATGCATACGCACCATTAACAGTGTGACTGGACCATGTTTGACAATGTTTCTAACCATTGGTGTGTCCGTTTCAGAGCCCCCATTCAGGAAAACAGCGATGAACAACTGACTTTACTAGTGATGGCTTTCACACTTTGATGCCAAGCCACTGCTTGATCTTCCCTGGCTCTTTCCCACCCTCCACGTGGTTGTAAAAAAGGGCTCTCCGAAGAAGCCGGTCAACTGGCATACGGAACAGGTAACCAAGCCAGCGCGACCTGTAGATTGTGATCAGCTTTATCCACAGTTGGCGAGTTGCTTTTCCGAAAACCATTCGATATACTTCAGAATTACTGGTCCGATGTTCTCAACAGGCTCTGGCAGTGCTCCGAAGACATCAGTGGTCAAACACAACGTTTTTTAACGTCCTCAGCGCGCAGTGGCCAGGTTTCTGACGATACATAACAACTTACAGCGCACTGCAGCACCATCAGTCGGTCAGTTTTCCTGCCCAGAAAACGTGTTCCGAAGTGCACTGGTTCTGGCTGCTACAGCTTCGTTCGCCAAGGATAACAGGAATGAGGAAACGAGAACCACGTGCCGGAGGCGATTATCCATTCAGTTCATTGACGTCAAATGGTTGTTTGTCCGGTATGCAAGGCAGTGAGAGCTACGTAGTGAAGGTGGTAGCTTTGTTGCAACACTGCCATTGGCTGCGTGACACGAACATATCTGTCCGGGTCACTAACCAATGATTTGTCTCGTTTTTCGGTCCCCATCCGGAGAAACGGTAATTACCAATACTCACTCAACCCCGCACTGACGATGTCACCTCGAGTGGTGATGAAACGTTTGCAATCCAACTGCCAAGCTCGGCGAACAGACCAACAACCAAGCAGCGCACCCGAGCTACCTATATTCCAAAGCATTGCCAATTACCAATACGCTTGAGTTGACTGGTAAGGGCTTTCACGCGTCGCTGGTACGTCATGGACTGACCAGCTCTTGGTCGTCTCCATCCGATACAAGGCTAGGCAATGGTCCTCTAGCATACGGTGCTTACACAGTTCACGTACCCTTTTTGAAGACAGGAAAGTCCGTTGATACGCCCCATCCTGTGCGCATTTTTTTCACTCCATATGGCAGCAGTAACTTTTGTTAGGTCGTTGACTAGAGATTCTTCGTCGTCTTCGAAGAAGGCTGGATTCAGACCGTCCGGCCCTCATATCGTTTCATGTTTTAGGAAGGATAGTTTGTACTTTATCTCTGCTTCTAACAGACCACTAGGTTTCGAGGAATTAAGGCTTGTATTCTATTCACCTGTGTGCACTGTCTCGAGAGACTGTGTAGCAAGAAGCCAGCTCAAGTGTTTGGCCCATCTTTCCAATCGGCGTCGTTTTTTCACTTAACGCTTCACTGGACGTTGCTTTCTTTTGACTACTCGATTGTATTAATTGGCATATAGCACGGCTGCTTCCGTATTATTCTTCATCTTCTGAGATTTCGTTGTCCATCAGAGCTCACGGCCTTTCCTTAGACTCTTCACTACTTGGGGCTTAGGGGATTTGCGTGCGTAGTCGTACTAGCTTCCTGTTGGTAGGGATTTCCTAGCATCAAACAAAACTAGCGATCTCGATTATATCCCGTGGCTATTTGATCGTACAGGAGAAGTCAAACAGGCAGCTCTGAACGCCGGTAGCATGGCCACTTCTACACTCTGTTGTGTTTCATCCACGTGCTCGTTACCCGTATAGTATTGGTTTACTGCAGAGTAGTTGAGCTAGTTCAGATCCACCTGCTGAGCAACGGTAGTTCTCCGAAGATGGAGGGTTGGGATTCTTATTGCTGACTTACGAGGGTCTGGAGGGAAGCAAATTGTTAGGCGTGCTCGTGTGGCGTGATCGGAATCAAGTTGTATATCCCAGAAGGAGCTGTGGTCTTGAATTGTGGCTCTCTATGCGGTTATCAGTCACCGTCTGATTGGGAACATTGTACCAGTCCGAAACGCATGTGGATTTTAGGCCAAAAGTTTGATTGTATAATGAATGGAGCAGACTGGACAAATAATATACCACAGACGACTGAGTTATTGATATCCATGACAACCTTCGCTTTGCGATTTTAAGAGATTTCTTCCTGCGTGACTGAAGGATAAGCGGCGCTATATCCTGTCGAAGTCACTCCTGATCAGATACAGGAGTCTGTAGATGTATATTATGACAGGGACAAACAGGCGAAGATATCAACTGAAACAACGGAGAGGAAAATTTGCCAAGCACAGCCAGATCAACCTATGCTGAGGTCTGTGCACTGCACAACTTGTTCAACCGTTCTAGGAATCACGAGTAGCATGTACCTCCCGAACAGCAAGCCTGTGGAAATACGGGGTACAAAAAAGTCAGACAATTGCAGCGCCGACTAGCCAGTGTAGATCGAGGTTGGCGGTGCTCCTCTGGCAAAAAGGTCACCGGTGAAATGAACGATGATTATACTGGAATTCCCCATCAGGGTTTAACAACGGGAGTGATATTCAAACCTTACAAATTCCATACTTCACAACCCCTCCTCTAGCATACCAGTTTTTATTGAACTAAACTGTGTTCCTTGATCTTCGGTCAGTACCATTCTGGGTTTGAACTTCTCTGACAACATGTCTAAGTCCCTCATGTCAAACTGACTGCCACCAGTGTCTTGAGGAACGATGGTTTTCTCCTCTGCTCCAGCAAATGCTTTACCCCCCCCCCCCAAGAGTACATGTTACCTAGAAACCTCAGGTTCATTCTAACTTAGAATACTGTTGTCAGATGAACACAGAGGAGCCCATTACACCCATTATTCAATATGGAACCAAATCTAAAGAAAAATTATCCACCTTACTGCCAGCCGATCGTTTGCCGACAACCTATACCATCTTCCATCGCAATTGTTCATGACGAGCGTTCTCCCTAGCTGGTGTTAGCCGTACATTTCCAACTTTCGAAAGTCCCACATGTCTTTGTTTTTCTAGCCAAGTGGTAACACTGCACTGATGCGTCAACCTTCTTTCTTGGTTTATTCTTTGAACTGGGTGTTGGAAGTCCCTAGATCGGTCTTCTTGCCACCGATAAGCTTCAATTTTTTGGGATTCGAGTTAACAGGCTTATGTGGAAGGCGTGTTGACAAACGTTTTAAGGAACTTATTCCTGTGCCTAACGTTTAGCCAGCCACGGTGATATCGATCTTTTGTATGCTGTTTGTCATGCAACAGAAAACTCAAGTTAGTAAAATGGAGCAAAATTTACCCACCAGCTAGGAAACTCAGTTACGTTGTTACGAAGACGAAATGATAGCTAACATCCTTAATAATTCTACTATCCTTTTAATTTCGAATGTGGTCATGTGCGGTTTACGAAGGGTCAGTCTAAACGATAACCAAGCTCTGGAAGAACGTACATAACCCAATGAGAAGCCCAGCGAACTTAAACACTGAGAGGCAAAGTCGGGTGGCGGTTAAAACAAGGTATGAAAGAAACGTTTTGAGCCCAGGTGTGCAAGCTGACTGGAAACATAACATTCAGCGCTTCGTTAACAGTGGAAAATCAAATACCTGTCTCCATATCTGTAGTGACTGCTGCAGTCAACCCCACACCGGACGATCCTCGGCCAGTTGTTGCGATCGCTCTATGAGCCACATGGAGCACAAATCTGAGAAACTGGGACTTGGCAACAGAAGGATCTCCCATGAGCAACAGATTAATATCACCTCTGATGCGGGACCCGTTGGTGAGTTGCCGTTCAACACCACCGAGAAGGAGTAAAAGAATAGCCTTTTTGATATGATCATGGCCGTGAATAGATGGGGCAACCGATCGGGTCAACAGGGATACTACATCCTAGATGAAGGGGAATAAGGAGAGGAAGTGGCGCGAATGTGAGAAATCATCCACAGCGGCGGAGGAAATAGATAAAAAAGGTCAGGATCAGTTGCCACTTAACTGAACAGTAAAGAGGGTAAAGAGAAGTACAGACGGACAACGGAAAGTTGGAGAGGTGGAGTGAGCACTTCAGATAATTACTCGATCGCTCCTCCAAACGCCAACTACCCACCACAGACAACACACCCCATAATGGGAGTGCTGCTAACAGGTTAAGTTTTCTGAGAAACAAGTATCTAGACGATGACAGTCCGCGATAAGTCTGCCAAGTCTGTTCGTCGGCGATCCTCGGACCTCTCCGCAAACTCATCTATATAGTGTGATGCGAGATGTTGCCAGCGAACTGGCGTCTTCACTACTCCGATTAAATCACTTATGCGTGAACATGTTTGCTCGCTCAGACGCATGTCCGGAGTGTTAGCACGTCTGTCTCGTCTGATATCCGGGAATATACACTGCTGATAATTCCTAATAACAGTGAAACTCGAGTCCACTGCTTCCCGTTTGGTTCGGACGAACCAGAATAATGGCGCTATGACAGAGGACTTTTCAAACAATGTGAATATAAAAATACTCTATGCATTCAAAAGGATGATAAAACAGCATGTAAAAACTACCAGGTTATCAGCAAAAACATTTATCCACCACCGCGCAGTGTGAGAAAGGTGAGTATCATTTCGAACCAAACACTTATGTTTCCGTTCAGAAACAGGTGATGTTAACCATGGATACAAGTTCCAGAAACCAAACACTGCTAGTCTTATTGAGTTTCGCGCAGCACTTGTCTCAGTTAACAGAGATCGCCTTCGATTATTTTTGAAAACTGATGGCATGCCGAATCTTATCGGGATTTGGTTCCTCAGGTACAAAAGCCCATAACGAAGCCCACGGAGAAAAGACGGCCTTGCCTTGGACGCCAGTGGTCGACTGCCTGCTTAGTTATGCAACCGACCAGACAACAGCACGCGCCCTCAAGGGTTTCCCTGAGATACTATTAATCCGCAATTCGTGGGTCTCGGATATTGACTAGACCGATGATATTGCTCCGTGACGAATAGACTGAACCTTACCGTGGTGTGACGGTTTGTACATTTCCATAAGCCATTGGACTATATTATGGAGTGCGCGCGTGATACTCACAGAGCCTCTCACACGAGATTGGTCAGTGGGTATATATTCGACTGATACAGCCTCCTGGTCATCCAGGTTTGGGTTTGGAACATGTGGCGACTTGCTCCTGAAAAAATGTAGACCGCTCTGTCAGTATTACGCCAACCACAGCTATCCTGCGGTTAGGCTTTTGAGAAAAAGGGCTGGACAAATTAGCAGTATCCCAGCCCACGTACATCAACGAATCACACAATTACGAATGACTTGCTGCCACATCTGCCGTTGCGTGGTGCCACCAACCAGGTCATCTTATTTGCTGCATACAGCAGGGCTGGTAAGTGAAGACAGCCTAGTGCTGGCGCCTCCCATCTTTCTCTTCACACATTCGTCCTTTTCACCTTCTTACCCAGTTGCCAGTGCCATCTCCGCATGTTTATTATGAGCTGCAATATCTGGAATTAACACAGCCACCACGGTGGTAGATACCCCCAAATCATCCTTCAAACCTCAACACTCGGTTCATCTGGCAGCCCATAGGATTTACACTCAGGAACAAGTTGGATAAAAGACCGCTCTTGCATCTGCGTTGGATCCGCTTTCTATTGGTCTCCTGTGAATCTGGAACGAGGATTCAAGACCCGAGTACGAATGGGTAACTGGCCTCCCATTGGTTTCCTCTCAATCCCGGTTGAACATCTCTGATGATCTAGGAGCCGTTACTGCTGGCTCCACAGAAATCGGTACTGCTGGGCAAGCGTGGCAAGGAGAATACACCGGTCAACCGAGTCGAATGCGTCTTGAAAACACAGGGATACGAAATTGTGGGTCATTTATGCGTGTGGCGTTGTTCTAACACCTGACGTATTGTAATGACTGGGTCAGCACTGAGGCAGGAATCCTGCTTGCTGCTCTCGAGTCAGTGCTTCACGAGCCATCCTAAGGCGACGAATGAGAAGTGACGCCAAGAGTGTCGTTACGACCGTCATCATCATCATCATCGACAGCATGACATCAGTGTTCAACACCGATGCTTCACTGCCGTACGGCAGTCGGCAGGTCGGGTTCGAACCACGGACCTTCCGGTCAGCAAATTCGTGCTGTAACCACTGAGCCATCTCGCCCCCGGGAAAGAGACTTAGTGCTAGCCTAACATAATCATTCCGAAGTGCATACACCTCGAGGCACTCATTCAGGCAATCTGGTTAGAAACTGACAAGAGTTCCACTGACATCAAATAGTAGCCATAGCTTGGAGCGCCTCCAACCATACACAGAAGTGATCACGGTGACCCCATCCCGGAAGCCGAGTTGTAGCGGCCAGGAAGGGAGTTGAATGAACTACATCTTCACACTCCGCCAAGTGCTACGGCAATGGCATGCATATGGGCACCCATAATCTTGGGAATAAAGGATGTTGTGAAAATTTTGGGTGCTGTTCTCCCGAAAAGATGGGGTCCGCGTGACCACCGTGCTTGGCTGGATACACTGAACGACACGGCAGCTAACCGATGTCCTTAGCGTTCAGGCCGTCTGACCGAGTGTCGGAGGTGTAGACACCTCAGATGCTTGTGGTAAGCTAGCCCTAGGTCTCCCTTCCTGTTCCACCTTCCCTTCTTTCAATAACAAGGCTTTATTCAAATAAATCGACATGGTTGTAGCGCAGTGAAGCACCAGTGTTACCCTCTGATGTTGCTGTCAATGATGATGCTTACTGCCTAATCTGACACATTACGGACATTGAAAGTCGCAACACGGATTAGATCAGAGTTTAGTAGGGGATTACTTTGGATTATTATTCTGGGCGATAACCGTTAGAGAACATGCAAATGGATTGATCCCAGTGCGCCATCTGATGGGTGGGGAAGGTGTGGGGATGAGGGCCAGTAAATAAAGAGCTACGGGGGCGAATGCCACTTTTGGGTTGCCCAGGAAGGAGGTTTGTACGAGGATCCCCCTTAGGCCTTCAACTTAATTCTGACCTACAGGGTAATTGAACAATGTAGGATTTCATTCCCGTACACCGACTGTGGACTTTGACTAAAAAATCTTATTCACAAGGCAACAAGCAGTAGGGTTTCCTTGAGGACCCCGTCCTGGACTCAATAGTATAACCAGCTTGGATGCGGGGTACTGGCCTTGCCGAGGGGCGCAGGGAGCTGACGCTGCCACGCACAGCATAAGCCTTTATGGCCGCAGTTTTAATTGCATTCCGATTGTATTCGGTCGGTGGCCATGGTCAACCGCGGGTCGGTCGTAGTGTGCGGGTTTTAGGGCTTATCTTTTCTAGCCCGTCCTTTATCAGGAAGGCATCATCGCTGCTCCCACGAACATGGGCATGCTTTTCGCCCGGAGGAGACTCTTTGTTGCTTTCATAGTCCTATCACAAAGAACTCTACGAGTTTACCTCCATACCATCTCGTGCGGGGAGCCGTTGCTCTCCTTTGGACTTTCTGGAAGAATTGCACATTGTGGGGTGGAGTTGAGGGCGGTGTAGCCCGCGTATTCCGTCACCAAGAGGCTGGACCTTACCGTGGTGTGACGGTTTGTATGCCTCCGCAACCCGTTGAGCTTTACGGAGGGTATCTGTGCGACACTAGTAGTAGATCCTCATACCAGATTGACCAATGGTCAGAGGTCTGACTGACAGTCTCCTAGATCTCCAGGTTGAGGTTTGGGACTTGTATGGACATTTGTTCTACAAAAACGGCAATGCGCTTGCATTCCCCGCAAAGCACTGCCACCTTGTGGTCATTCTTTTGCGCCAAAGGCTTTGGTTGAGGACCCTAATCGTCCACCCGTCTATATCCGTGCGCACTGGCAGTATCACATCCCACGTACAAATATGAATTGCACACACAGAAATAAGCTTATGCCGCATCGGCCGCGTCGCCTTACTTGCTGCATGTAGCAGTGCGGGTGAGCAAAAACAAGCTACTTCTGACGCCCTCTTTCACATACTTTTTGTATCCCTCCTCCACCCCATTAATAACTCTCTTGTAAGCCCATCAGTTAAGACTGATGACTCCGTTTGTCCTGCATCGGTTATGGCGGCAGCGTCTGCGCGTCATCCGTACTGACATCCTGTGGCATCTCGAAATCAATCTTCAAGCCTTGACGCTCAGTCAGTTCGCACTCTGAAGTAAGCAGGATAGCAAGCTACTCTTGTCATCACATTGGACGCGCTTGATATTGGTGTATGGTGCATCAGAAACAAGAATTCAAGATGCAAACACAATGGCTGAGCTAACCGCCCCATCACACTCCACTCGCTTGCGGCTGCACACTTCCGGTGATACACAGGCCACTGCATCAGGATTGGTATCGTACTAAGTAACCAGACAGAAGAATCCTTGCTTGAATGCGTACCCATTGATAAAGGCCTCTGTGCGGTTCGTCTGGCAACGTCTGTGAAGGAGTCACAAGCGGGAAGTTGATCCCTGTTTGTTTGTCGTGTCTGCTTACGTCCAAACCGACAGATACCATTAAAAGCAAGTTTTATTACGCCTTGAATGCCCTGTTGCGGCGAGCTAAAAGCTCAGATATTGTTGTGGTTGCCGGAGATCTGAATGTACAAGTGGTTAGGCTTAGCGCATCTGAGACTCAACTAGGTGGTCGAAATGGATTGGACTCGGTACGTACAAACAATGACGAACGATTGCTTCAGCTATTTGCTGACCACAGGCTGTTTTTATGCAGTACTAACTTCAGAAATAGCCGAATTCGTCTGGCCACATGGTGTCCTCCAACAGCGTGCCACATTGCCATCAGTTACCGATGGCGCGGATCAGTAAGACTGTCGCTCTTTACTGCAACAAAGCATCAGTGTTGGACACTGATGTCGTGCTGTCAAGGATGATGAGCGTCAATGGTTCGGTGGTTAGCGCATGTACTCAATGTTTTGAGGTATAAGCATCTCCGAATGATTGTGATTGATTGTGATTGTGTGTGATTGATACCATATCTCTTCTCCAACCCACTTTTATGCTGTTCTCCACAATGTCTTCATATAAACTATGATTGCGCGAAACATCCTTGTTGTGTTACGGATGATCATAATGTGTCTTTATTAACTGTTGTTCTGCTCACTAGAGTTTTCTTTCAGTCAGTTGCGCGTATCAGCTGGAACGGTCTACGCACACTCCCAGAGATTCGCCCCCACCATCTCAGCTTTCTGGACCCACCAAGCCTCTCAATCCGTGCAGGTGATATTTCAGCTGACGTCCGCTAGTTCTGTGAGTTGTAATGTGCTCTCGATCAGGGGGAATAAGTGTCCGAACTTGAAATTTTAGAGTGTTGGTCCAGATCCAATGCTTATAACTGGTTGGTTGTGTCCTTCCAGAAGCGGATCTCCCCGCATCTTGCAAGGTTGTGGAGAGTACTTCCCAGCAAGAGTTAACGATAAAAGACGTGTCGTTTGAAAGGGACTTCAGTGGGTGGTACTGGCTCTCATCAGGGTCCGAAAGCTTTTCAATGGCCAGGTGAGGTGTGCGCAGCCCTGAAAAGCGTAACGAGAAGCAGCAACAAGCAAGCGTGTGATTCGATTCCACATTGGTGTTCCAGCCCCACCTAATTCACTGAACTTCTACCGCTTCTCGATTCCCAGCCAGAGTATGTGAGCTCCGTATGACTTGAAATTAAGCTTGCATCCTGAGACTGCGGGAGCCACAAGATGGCAGTCATTTAATGATGAGACCCATGAGTCAGGTCTTTCTTGACTAAAAGCGGGTGTATTCATGCACTTGACACTGTCGTTTAGTTCTCCACATCCATCCATCCATCCATACATACATCGGAGTCATAAAGACCGATTTCTGCACCACAGTTCTTTGAGTACAATCAGTAGGAACTCAACTTGTGAGCTTGACTTGGTGATAATAGGTTGAAAATATCTTCTCGACGAAACCCAATGTGAAACCTCATAGACTTACCGTCCGCTTGGCAATTAGACGCATCATACTTATATCTTTGTCGGAGAAACTCGGACCGGATTCCTTACTCAGTGACTGAATATTGTTAGCAATCAAAACTGTCCGGAAATTCGCCGAAGTATAACCACTTTTCTTTCCAGGAAGACAACGGTATTGTCCAACGACCTGAACGCGATCGCCCGGCTATCAAAGGAAGACAAGTGCAGAGATGGTCAGACGTTCAACATTCCAACTATGGAAGCATCCTATAAAAGTGAGTGACGCACCTGCACAGCATCGACCAAATCATGGTCGAGTAGGACATCAACTGAACGGGGCAACTGACCGGCAGGAGCCGTTTCTGGCATCTCCTGTATAGTCAGTGTTTGGTGGTCCTGATAGACAGATAAGCCATATTCAGTTTCCAGAAGGTTGCCGTTTTCATCCTTCGTGGGGTATATTCCCGAGGATGGATAGGCCTCCAAGCTAGTTAAGTCTGCATACCGCCTTTCAATAGACTTCTTGGTAGCGGGACAATAGTGGACACTGCAGACAATCTTGGGTCGTATAAGAGAGGCTAAAAATCAGGAAGCAAGTGTATGGCAAACCTTTTGTCACTATTCCTTCCAAACAGACCATGTGACCCAATAACTTGGAAGTTAGTGTTCTTGGTGTTACGTGCTTGGATCCAAAACTAGAGACAATATTCCGACGAGATAATCCGTTTACCTGCCCTCAAAGCCAACGAAAAAATCGTACTTTTGCTTAGCATAATCCGGATTGACGTTCTGGATGCACTTCTTCAGCGCCTTTTGACACGCAACGAGTTCCATGGACGAATTCGTCAAAAGTCTGCCAGTTTGAAGTACGTCACATATTTTACCTTTTGCACCGGTCAGGATTCTCACGCCTCAGGTCATTGATGTTTATTATCAGCCTCGTTGCATCACGAGTAATGAGGGAATTAATACGATCTTTATATTCCTCCTAGATTGAAAGAACATATACGCCATATTGGATTAACATGTACCGTCTCATCTAGAAACTCTAAGTAGTCCCTTTCGCTGTCAACCAGCGTCTGATCGACCGTTGCCTCCATCCTCTTCGAAAATTGGAAGGACCGCTACAGCGAAGAAAGCTTCGTTTTCACCTGTATAAACGTATCTTACTCCTCAAGGTCAGGACGAATGAAAATGCCAAACATGCATCCAGTTCTTCGTATCCATGATCTCCAGTGATCTCAAGGAGCTGTGATAACAGAAGAAATAACTGCTTCATCCAGTACTCCTCTGCAAAGCAATAAGAAGGTAAAATCTAAAACTTACAGTAAGGACTAGAAGAAAAGGGAGCATCATGGGACCATCCATCGCACTATAATTCTGACCTACTGAGTGACTGGCCGGAAAAAAGTGCTGAAAAGGATGCTCATGGGGAAGAAAGGCCTGCAACAGCTTAACTTGATCAAGAGCCCGGCAGAAGTGAAAAATCATCCCTTAGGTTTGAGTCGGAGTCCTCGAAAATGATCCGGTATATTGGCATTCCAAACGAAGTCCAAACAACGTCAAAACCACTCCACCATGAGAAAAGAAGCTACCGCTTTCGGAAGCTCGTTTCAAGTGTTTGTAACCGTACTCCAGAAGAGACTATCTCGTTCAGTTTCACCAGCCCTATCTTTTCCAGTCTCATTCCGCTGTAGGTAAGCCGTGGCAAACCACTTCATTATCAAGTCTCCAGGACCGGCAATGACCATCTGTATTTTGAGTTTCTCGATGTGGTCACTCCCTGGCCTCCTAGGCTGCCAGGTAACGGTTTCACCTTCTTGCTTCCATCGCTCTGAGGAAACCCTCGGAGTTTAGCGAACCATCCGGTATGACGGCGCTGAATGCGCTCCGTCATTTTGATACCACCTGTAAGCGACATGCATTAAGGGTTTAAAGTCGGTCTTGGCTTCAAACCTCATACCTCTGACGTTGAACGCTTTCAACACGGGTGCGGTGGCAGTTGGCTCACTCAGAAGGCGCTGCTGCGCCAAGGTGCCACTAGTGTGATGACGCCATTAGACATCTAGCGGAGCTCCCAAGCGGCAGCCCAGGTGCACGTTTTACCGGCATCATGGTGTGCGACCCTGTAATTGGGGTTGCCAATCAGTTTCACCTCATTCATAAGCGTGTAGTGCGCAATGTCAGGCCAATTTATTGTGGCCTTCATATTGGCCATAGAGCCTTTAGGGCCGCCATTGAACCCTACAGGGTCCCGCTGCGACATGGATGACCTGGGCCCAGAACCTTCCACTGAAGTGAAGCCCGGCTACTAATCCAAGCTCAACCTCACGTAAGAGCCTGAGTGTGTTAAACACTTCCAGAAAATATTGTGGGCGTACCTCCAACTCATGGCTGTTTAATCTTGGGGTTATTTGTCGAAAAAGCAAAGGAGACTAGGGCGGCACACTTTTCTGCTCAAATCCAAGCTGTCGGACTGCTATTAGGTTGCGCATCCTCAACTGGACTACTGCTTCTTCCCAAACGGTGTCAGGACTAGGGCAGCTTCCTCTGTTGAAGAATCTGTAAATAGGCGCTACCAACGGAGACTCGAGTACATCTGCTGATGAACGAATAATTCTCTCATGATGACCTCCAGTTCCTACAGGCTTAGGCCTGACCAGACTTTGAAGCTGCAAATGGACCCCGCCAGTCACGATGGTAATATCAGTATTATCCCTCATGACATGTACAGTCTCCTCCCACACACTATTCAAACTTTGTTCTGTGATATACCGTTCCAAAGCACCAAGGTGAGGCGTCGGCTTTTACGTGGCCATGTAGCCTCAAGGCCCCTCCTACAAGTCACGTTCCCAGCTGTCATCCCCAATTCTTACTTTGATTACACAAGATGATAGTAATAATCTTTGGTAAACCAGCTAAACCCAGTCCGCTTTTGCTATGCAGTCTTGTGGTGAAACTGTCAAAAGCCTCCAGCGAGCCCCGCGAATGTTGCTTGCACTTGTCTTTTGAAGTGATGAGTTTTCTGGACACAGCACCTCCACTGTGGCAGATGGCCTGTCCGGTGGAAATTTCTCAAAGGGGTAGATTCGTCTGCCATTTCAAACAGGTGTGACTTTATCCGTTGCTACTGCTAGTCCAGAGTTGAGGCAAAGGTGGCTGATCTCGTTTGCATGGAACGTTAGCGGAATTTCGTCCGGATGATCAAAATATCGTTTTCTATTGGACACTATGTTCTTAGTTACCTGTAATCATGGTGAATCAGCACATGCCCGCTCATCCCAAGCCGTTCATTTACGCATGTTGCCAATGCAACTAAGGATATTCTTATTTAAGAAACCCAACAAAGAAGCGGCCTGTCCTTCTCCCTATCTTGGGTCCTTGGAAAATCGCGAAAACGGGGCGTTGCTATTGATGGGCTCGGGCAGTGCTTACCCGAACGAGTCGCGAGGAACAGACTCTTCAAACCAATTCATCTCTGAGGGTTTGAAGTCCTCCGATATTAGCACATTCGGAACATTCAGAATTTGGTCCCTCAGGAACTTTTCAAACGTCTTTGTTTTTCCGCAATACGCAGTGATAATACAAATCCCCCCGCCCGTATAGCACGCACACAGCCTGAGCATTTCATAAATGCAGCATGGCAGCTCTGAACTGATCTACACGATCAGCCGCCCTTAGTGAGTCACTGTCTCCAACTCTGCCAACACAACTATCAGCCCCGTGGCTAGGGAAGTGAGATGAACCCAGCCCACCTGTCTAAAATTCTGTACGCGGCCATGCCTCAAAAACTGCGGTCGTGGTTGAGCCAAGGCAGCGTTCTCGTAGCTTGAGTCAAATACTGCACACACTACTAGGATCAGTGTACTTGACGCGACCTCCATCTGCACGTCAAGCGATCGCCTTAACAGTTCCTGAAGTAGCTTCAATTTCGGGACTCCAGTCCAGACGAATAATCCGTTTTCTGATTTCGATGGTCATCTGCTATTTCCCAGGCTCATACTGGGTGCGCACCACTGCAAATACGGGGTGCAGTTAATGTGTATTGCTGGGCGTCTAGTTGCCCCAAATTGTCCACCTCCTGGCTCCCCGACCATCTAAACATCAAAGTTATGTACTCCACTGGGCTCTGGAGAACTCTGCATCCCAGATAAATTCAACCTGAACGACCTTAACCAATCTGCACAGAATCCTGGAGGACATAACCACGAGAGTGTACTTTTTCTCCCTACTCGTATCACGGGGATCTAATAACATCTTCCATTTTTCGGTTACTTAAGAACAAAAGTTAGGGTATTTCAGGCTATTGGGTCTATAAGCGAATAGTAGGCAAAAACCCTGTGGACGGAAGCCGTCAGGAAAATATCCGGATACAAATTCGTATGGAGGCTGAAAGGAAGGTGCATCCGTGGACGTCAGAGACAGTGCCCATGGACAGAGGAGACTTGAACGAGCGGTACATTTGCCTAAAGTCATACGTAAGAACAAACAGCATCTAGGCAGCATATATAAATTATTAAACACATCTGGTGAATAAATGCTGTCGTGATATCGGTGTAAGCATTTGGTAGGAGACAGCGTTCGACGCTTGGCAAAGCGTAACAGCTGCGTGAAGTACCCATTCAGGAAGGAAGAACAGAGGTAGGATGAGGTTGTCCATAGCCCCCTGGAAACAGCGAGGCAAAAAGGTGGACATGGAAGATGCAGGAAGAATTTTTAAGAATAAAACCACTGTGAAGAGGAGAATTTATTGCGGCACCGTGGCACAAGTCGCCATGAAGCACGTTCGCAGCTCCCGTCGTGAGTTGAAATTGCGAAAAGTAGTGGGGACCTCCCATGAGATTGTGTTTAAGAGGGCTTGTAGGTCGGATGAGGTGCCCGAACAGGAGGCAGTGCTTGGAAGAAAGTACTTTGGGGCAGGACGATCTCTCTGGGTCGAATAAGTTACGAAGGAATTGTTCCGGCTTTTCGGTCCTCGGAGGGGCATTCTACAGCATATCCCCCTGCGTTTCAACCGGGGAAGCCAGACCAGAGTAGTGAGCCATGGCGGAGGACAAATTTAAAAAGAACAGAAGGTAATGTAATTGTGTCGATTTTTGGAGGGTGCGCACGATAAGTAAAATCGACCAGTAGGATACTCTGTTTTGAAGACTGAAAACGTGTCAACGAGGAGAGTGCCAGGGTGTGCGTTGGTGTCCGGGTGTTTTGGGTGGCGGCTATGGAGTGGAGCCACATTCTAATGGTTTGTTAAATGTATGTGCGGAGATTTATCGCAACGGGGCTGGTCCGGCCCCGGAGGCTGTCATTAGTTTGTCGGAAGGGGTTAGTCCGCAGGTTATACCTTCAGCTCGTCAGCGGAAGCTGCGGAGAGGGCATGTTGTGAATAATAAATAGTAATAAATAATAATAGTAAATTGACAAATAATGCCATCACCTTACTGCTTGTTCCCATCGGCGATGATGTTGGGGAAACAGTGGTTTATATTGTTCCAACAGGAGCGCACGGAAAAGAACTCACGTTGGGAGAACGGCAGTAGGCCATTAGAGGGAGCTGTTGCACGGATCGACTGATAACCTTTTTTCTGAACCCATATGGGGTAGACCTGGAAACCTACCGGTCTGTTATTTTTCAGAACTCATTTACCGTCACTCTTGAAATGAGGAGGAAGATGGTCATTTATTGGCGATGAATCAAGAAGATAAGTTGATGCAGTATGGATGCGCTAGGATGGACGCGCATATATTGCGGATCCCCTTGTGGGCTCACTCTTGTCGAAAGGACCCCAAAAACGTTTACAGGAAAAACACGACCGACGGGCGCGCTAAGATGGGACGGAATATGGGCGTGTAGAGGGTTAGAGAGGGAGCCCCACTGTAGTGGGAACAGTTTGCACGTGCCCACGTTTTTCTCTGTTTCGCAATACTAAGGAGCAAAAAGTTAGTTCCACCTTTTTCCATGACGGAAAACGTCAGAATAGCAGCTTTTTAGAGCTTTGGGTCTTCCTCGGAGGCCAGGTTTCTTTGCTTCCCCGCTTAGTTTGGACGGCCAACACGGTGTTGCTCGCGGTTTTTGGGTAGGCTACCTAATCACAGTCACCATGGGTTTGCAAGTAACGTCCACAGACGGTGCGCTTTTAACCGATGAGCTTTAGAAGCAAACTACTACCTTCAACGGCTAGATGTAAGTGGGAAAATGGATTGGTGGGCCGTCAGAACTCTGGCGGTGATTGTGCGCTCTTGCTTCTAAGGACAGATGTCTAACTTTTGCGATCAGTTCCGAATGCTAAAGCAGTTATTGTCCGCAGCGTAACTGGATTCTTGGGGGCCACGTCCATTACGCTGTCCAGCAGAAGTTTGTTGGTGCTACACGTGTGACGGCGGATATTACTGATGGGGCATGCGAGTAGTAGGTGGTTTTCTCGTAACTCCGCATCGCGTCCACTGGAAGGTGGGGTTCACGAAGGAACTTGTGGAACTGCTTTGCAGCGTTTGTTTACAATTGCTTGATAGTCAATAAATATCCACGAAAGTTCAAGAAGACGCGTGAGGATGTTCAGTTTTTAAAAACAACATGCACATGAGATGTTTGCTTTCTTCTCTAATAGGTTATAACTGGTTAGTTGGTGTTTGCTAATGAATAACTCTGCGGCGAAGGGCTTTCCTCCTTACACCTGTAGTAATAATTGCATCGGATACCCTCAGCTACGCCATTGTCACAACTATTACGCAATGAATTGTTGGGGTTCAGGGGAGGGTGCGAAATAGATTCCACCTGGATGGGTAATTTAAGGACTCAGCCAGTAAACGCAGATGGTTTTGTAAACGAGGCATGTCTGGAAGGATTTAGAAAAAGGGCAAACCGGCTCAAGGTTTGCATTTGTCAGAACTGGAAACTAAACATATCCAGTAGTCTCTCCAGATGCACACAAATGTACGTAACTGGGGGCCCGTAGCCCCAGACCTTCGGTTCTCTCTCCTGCACACAAACACTGGATGGGTAGTCATAACTAAGGAAAGTCTTCTCCAGTTAACGTCTGTGGTGCCCAGCGTGATAAGACCAGCCGAATACAATAAATAAAGGACGAGTGTCTCAATGAGTTGCGAGGTGGAAAACAGTTGCAGTCAAACCTAAGTCAAGTAGCCGGATAAATGGGTGTATAATTGATGTGCGGTACCGGCACTTATGATTGGGGTTAGAAACACACAAACAGTTCAATGAGGCTTGATTCATAAGAGTCCGCGAGTTCCTTCGGGAACACTGAGCATCTCCAAAGTTTGATGATGCATTTGTGATTGTCTGCAATGTAAAGAGTGTCTAACACTTTTTTCGATGCTTACTGCAATTTCAGTTTTGTTCACCTGCTGCTACCTCAAAAAACGATTTTGGTTCCCGTGACGTGTGGTTCCACAGTCTTTGTTACCCGAGCAGCAACCAAACAACGTCTTCAAAGACCCTGCAGTTTGGATATAACCTATGTAATTTTGCTCACCCCCCGTGGTACTGATGGAGTTTTTTGTTTTTTGATGAAATATGGCCTTTAGAGCTACAATTTAGATACCTTGATCTTTTTGTGTTCACATCACAGTTATTCATTTCACATTTGGCGTAACATCTACAGATATTAATGTCGTGCGTTTTGATCATACGTAATCAAGTAGGCAGATTTCCGAACTCAAGATAACTTGAGGGAAGGCGCGCAAAATATGCCTGGGTACGTCGTACACGTAAGAATTCTTCGCTGTTCAAGGCCATGTCGACGTAACTGCCATAAATAGCAAAAGAACGCATAAATTACCGTTAAACCACCTACAATTTTTAAGTGACCCCAAAAATAATTAAGTTTACCAAATATTCAAGTAGAAAATCAATTCGATCTTTCTGGAGGATTTCTACATCCAGATGGGTTGAATAAGCAATTTTTTGACTTATTGTATCATCCTACGGCACCCCAGTGTTGAAAATATATTAGTATGTTACCGCAAGTTGCGGAAGATCGACCTGGGTCCGAACTTACACTCAACTTTGCCTAGCTGGAAAAATCTTACACACTCCATTGTTGGGCACTTGCGTTTGATTTGTGTCTATTTGTCCAGTGCGCGAGATTCCGAATTTTTCCTTGTTCCCTTGTCATAAAAACAAAGAAGATCAATGAGGCGACCGAGCGTTTCGTTAGCCAAGAACATTGCTGCAGCGCAACTGGGTGTTGGGGTAGCATTCTTTACTGCCCCTTAACCATGCTTTGGCAGCGGCATCCATCTTAAAACACTAAATGGTGTTTGTCATCTTGGCTCATGTGAACAAGGTAGAACATCAGATACTCGTGCGCGAATCTCTCACGGCACTTTAAAGATAAGCATTCAGCAGGTGAGACGCTTACGGGCAACCCTCCCAGATACTCCTTCTTCTACTGGTCAAACGCCACTCTGTATCTTTCATAATTATGGTATTGTTATGCTTTCATGACTATTCATAAAGTGCACTTGTAGCCACAACCAGTCTTAGGCCTTTTGTGACCCGAAGCATTTATCGGTCATGATTCTGCATTTTGTGTTTATGTAACAGGTCTGTGAAAAGTTACATATCCATGTTTAACAATTTACTGCTGAGGTTCTTTCGAAGGCAGCAGGAAGTTCACAGGAATTTTCCTACAAAAATATCACCGCTTTCCTGATCTTACGTGCTGAAGTGTGATTCAAGATAAAAGCAGCTAGTGATTTTTCAGGCTAGCTGTAGTAGCATCAGCATCATGGGCAACATAGTTTCCAGGAGATTGTTTGTTTTTATAACATTCAGCCATGGGAACCGTGGCTAGCGTAGGGTTAACTAAATTCTTATCACCGACTTCATCTCCAGGGATAAAGTCTTAAAAGATTGCCTAAGTAACCCAAGCTCAGCTTGCGGCCCCTTACGTGATATTTGGCGAGGGATGTTTAACGAAAAGCTCGCAAGATTTTTTGCTCCCATATCGTCTGCGTTGTTTCTGTCTTTGTCGGCTTTCAAATGAATGGCGTCATAAAGTGCTTACGTTTGGTTTACCTACAAATTCGTTTCAGACCACGAATTAATAAAGATTACTTCTAACTCTCGTGCGCCCGTTTCTTATGGACTTAGTGGCACTTTGTACTGTAACCCGCGGGCTATGAAAGATCAGTGAGGCTGCGATTTGAACTGGGGTAAAAACTCCAGCCAATCGGTTGGCGAAGACAGCACATCGACAGCTCTCTTCTGAATTGCGTCGTTTCGTGTACGTTCGTTTTTGAAAGCCTGCAACCGCTTCACTTAAAATGACCGAGGCCAACATGTTGCGTCTTGCAAACGGCGTTGCTTTTATTATGTCGCCCCCAAAATTCATATTCCGCCCACTGCGATATGTCAGACGGAATGGTAGGTTGAAACAGCCCCTCATGGAGGAAAAGGAAAATTATTACACAAGCCTTTATAGGATTTCCGCGGACTGTCCCCCATGGTCACGCCGGAGGCTTCATGAGGGGCGAGAATGGCCGAGGCCTGAGCGTTTGATCATGATTGGTTGACAGTTGGACCAATAAGGGCGTGCCCCCGGTTGGGCCGTAACCCGAGCGGTTCTTCTCCTGATACCTCCGATTGTGCACATTGCGCTTGCGCCCGCTGCTTTGATTTCACTTGAAATCGCCCGGGGAACTGCCGTCCGGTGTTGGTCCGTCCCTGGGTCAGTGAACATACTGAGTTGGCGTCTGATGCAGATGATTCTGGCTGTACTCTCTACTTCGAAATGTGTTACGTATCTGAACGGGTACGATCAACGGCTATATGCGACTTGAGAACGAGCGCACAAATCCCCATCTATTACGCGAGCCCAGCCGCTCCTAGCGCAGAGAGAGAAGAAGACCGGACCTTCAGAGGAGGGCTTTTACTGCCTCAGCCAAAGGCAATGTACAGCGGGAACACCGTCGTATATATATATTTCTGGCGACCTTGGGAAGCAATAAATCAGTTAGCACACACAAAGTCTAACTGGCCAAGAGGAAAGAGG